>JAQIBA010000066.1:447488-550814 GCA_028293925.1 Brueelia nebulosa | reverse complement strand
TAATTGTTGAACTGAGTTTGTTTAAATTCTTCAGTTTTATCTTTTAACATTTTAAACATTTCGGCCTATTTAATTTTATATTTATATACAAAAATTAACAAACGATGCTGAATTCGAGTTAACTCTTATAAATCACTTTTTAAATTTGGCTTTTATTTTAAAATACAACTTAATAATGAATGAATAACGGTTTTTATTTTGGAATTTGCCGTCATCCAAAATGGCGATTTCTTCTGCTGGAAATTTTGTCTAATGACACGTCCGCAAAATCGCGATTTAAGCGGACGAAAACTAACTTTTTCAACCGAAATTCATAATGAACGCACCGAAATTTAATTTTAAATAATCAGACAGATATATATAAGTATAAATCCGTTTTGAAATTATAATAAAAAAAAAGGTTTTTCTGAAAAATAAATTTCTGTATTTGAGGTGTCTGAAGTCTGTGGTAGCCTTTTTTAAAAGAAATTCGAAATGAGTTTTCTGGCACAGTTTATGTATTTTCTGAACTTTTCCTTCATAAAAAATACTATTTAATTACTTTGAAAAAACTTTGAAGAACTTGGAACAAGAATGAGAACGAAAAAAATATTAGAATCTCTTCTTGTTGAAATTTAAACCCGCTCAGAAGACATTTCGAGAAAAAAAAAAGAAAGAGGAATCGTTGCTCTAAGAACACTTTTTCGGTCATTAGGAAAAGGGAAAAAAGAAAAGGCAGTTAATAAAATAAATGGATTATTAAACGGCCATTAGGAAAGAAAAATTTAATAAAGGAGGAGATTCCCGTAATGATTTGTGAAAAAGATAAATATAAATAAGCATCTGTATCATTTAAATAATTCCGGAGTCCGCAAATTGTTTTCCGATTTCTCTTAATTATCGATCTTCTGCTGAAGTTTCTTCTGCTGCGATCCCTTAAATGGAAGGGAAGGAAGTATCGAATACCGAAGAAAAAATTTTCCAAATCATTATTACAGTCTTGTCGGACACACAGCTCATTAGGAACATCAAAAGATCGGATCGACAGAAACAAACGGCTCAGGGCAAAAACTTTCCAGAAAGGAAAATCCGGGAAAAGGGAGTGCGACCCCCATTTCTCATATAGAGGAGAAATACTTCACAATCAGAAAGAAATTCGGGTTCCCATTGACGACCATTTGGAAATTGTTGGAGGTCGAAATTTCGTTAGTGTAAACCAGTGATGGCCAAACTACGGCCCGCGGGCCATATCCGGCCCGTGAAGGCGTTGCATGTGGCCCGCTCTTTTATTCCTTTATTAACATACGTATTTGCTGATTTTAGACCATTTTCATTTTTAAATAAAGGATTATGACAGAAGAAAATGAGAAAAAGGGAAAAGGGAAAAATGAGAAGAAAGAGAAAAAGAAAAGAGGAGGAAATGAGAAGAAATTCGGAAAAAAATTCCGAAGGCGACATCGGAAAAATTCCTCTCAATTAAAATTCGTGACGAAGGAAAAGACTCATTTTAATACGTAGAAACAGAAAGGGTTTCGGGCGTTAGGTGTTACGCTGTGGAGAAAACGTGATGGGAATTATGGAGTTTCTCCCAAAATGCGACAGCGCAGAAATTGCGTCAATGTTCCTTAACACACAACGGAATGAATTATACTGAATATTACTCATAGTCCATTCATTTTAGACATTCAATATTACATAAATTCCTAAGAAGCTGAAACTCGATGAAATTGTTCAGAGTATAATTATACATAAAAAGTCAAAAGTCCTCAAGTAATTGAGGTTTCCATGAGGGGGTCATTGCAGTCGGTGACCGCTGTTGAAATGGGTACTTTGGGGGGCGATTTCACCCCTCAGAGTGGTTTCTCTAAAATTAAACCGGGTGCGTTCGAAAGCTTAAGATATGCCCTTTGAACTCTTGATTGATTGAAGAAAAATTGTGGAGTTTCATAATGCATAAAACGCTTCCGGATTAGGGTTAAGAATTAAGTAAAGAAAAATAAAAGAAAAAAAGAAACAGAACAATGTATACACAGAAAGAAAAAACAATAAGAATATATTGAATATAAATTAATAAACAAATTATACAAATATAATTAAACAGTAAATGTTAATAAATTAAGGATGAACAGAACATTACATATATAAATAGATAAATAAACAAACGAAGCATAACATTAAATATCTGACTGAACAAACCTTAAGTGTATAATTGACCGATAAATATGACATAAATAATCAATCAATAAGTATATAAAACGAAGTAAACTGTAATTATAATGTATATCATTCAATACTGTATGATATAATGCATTTTATTCATTACACATTTTATTTATATCCATCCATTCCGAAAAAAACATTCACGAATCACACTTTTATTCCTTTTCGGCCACTTTTTCTCCCTTTTTTTTCTCATTTGTTCGCTTTCTGATATACGGAAGCAGCTTTTTGAACACTCATTAGGATTCACACTCAATCCTTTCGTGATTATCCGGGAGTTTTTACATTTTCCATGAGTATTTGAGAACTCGAAAGAAATCACTCATCGTATAAAAACCGAATGTGCAGGCGTATGAGAAAGTCACACGATAAAACAAGGAAGTCATTAATTATAAAATCTGACATAAACAATAATTCTGTTTATGATTGTTTAAATAACTAAACATCCCGCATTAATAAATAAAAGAGAGTTATGTCTGATTGCTGTTTGTTGATTAATTTTTGGATTTACTCGCGTTGTCCGCCACCCATCATCATCTCACTGATTAAACACTCACCACATTTCTGAGCCACACCAGACATAACAGGCGAAAGGGAACGCAGTCACCCAAACAAAATTTCCCTTTTCCCGGAACAATTAAACTCTTTGAGTGGTGAATTCCTCGAGAAGCAAAGAAGCAAAGCCTCGAGTGCTCTTTCTGACTTCTCAAGACATCGCTGCAATCAATAAAACATGTTTTTTGTTTCTTTTCATCGCTTTGCTGGAAAACCTCCAGAAGTTTGCCCAATGACTTCACTTCCCTTTCGGCTTTTCATGCGTAAAAATGACCTTTCGCAGAAGAATAACTAATTGATTCTCAGGTTCATTTGCCCGGGGAAAAATGATTCTCGGAAGGGAAAACTGTCGCCAAAGGTCAACATTTTGTTTCCAAATTGTGTGCGGATTCACGAGGAGAGGGGAAAATATAAAATTAAATTAGTTTTAAAATATGCGATTGAAAGCCGAGGAAAGAGAGTCGCGAATTCCAACAAACGGTTTCGTATTTTATTTGAAACAAAGTTGAGAATTAATAATAAAATAAAAAAAAAAAACAAAATTATATTAGCGCCCCGAAGAAAAATAAATTGAAAAAGCTCTTTCGCTTTTCAAAGGAATTCAATTTTAAAAATTGATAATTTTTAAAATAAACCGAAAAGCAGAAATTCTTTTGCTTTTCGGAATTCCCCACCTTAATAAGAAGAAGAAACTTTTGTAGAAAACTCTTTCTTTTCAAAGCACAATCAATGTGCACCCTCTTCCATGTTTTTTAATATTTCACCCTTAATTAGCCCTTTCTAAAAAAAAAAAATAACAAAGTCCCAAAACAAACAAATCTTTCCCCGTTGGTGAGAACGTAAACACAAAGGGAAGCTGAGCACGAAATGTTTTCATCCCCATTAAGCTCTTACATCTTCTAACAGGGATTAAATAACTATTTTGGAACTTCGTCCCCCCCCCCCCCCGAAAGCCCTTATCTCACCCCTTATCTCTCCACGAAAACAGTTATTAAGCTTCTTCGTTCCTTCGGAGAAATGACAACTTATTTTGCACTTCGGCACTAAATTTGGATTCGGAGGGAAAAAGAAAAACGATCCGACATCTGAATTGCTAATTCTGATAACAATTGCTTTGGTTTGTCTGTTCGGTTGAACAGAATCGGATTCCGCGGGGAAATTAAGGGAAATAATGGGGTGGTTTTGGATACAGTCGTGTCTGGTGTAATTCTTCATCCCCTTTTGGGTTGACGAAGAATTCTTTAATGAACACCGATAGTAAATTTAACGGGTTAAATTGAAATTGCAAAATAAATAATATGATAGTTTAGTCAATTTATCTCAAAAATGAGGAGTGAAGTTAGATAAATTCGAAAGAAGCTGAAATATGGTCAAATTGCTGAGGGTATAATTATATAAGGGTGATTAAACGTGAAAGGGGTACAGGTAGACCCTCTCCGATTTTCTTCAAATTTTACAGGTTTGTACCTTTGTGTCTTCGATGAAAACTCCCCAACTTTTAGTTCGATATCTCCATCCGTTCCGGAGATATCGCCATTTGAATAGAAAATGATGTGTTCCAAAAATCGACAACTTTGCACTCCTTACCTGCAATACGTATCCGGTTTCCAGAGACGAGCTTTTGCATTATGACAGAGCTTTACATGCTCTTTCGAACAGCTTAGGTTTCAACTTTATAGGCCCCACGGTTGCTGAGCTAAAACAAATAAATAAATAATTTAAAACTAACTAGACAAAACCCCTAATGCCTACGGAGAAATATAATTAAATTAAATACATTATATATAAAACATATAAGTATTACAACGAAAATGTGTATTTACAGTTTTGTACCCTATTTTAAGGAGACCTTAATCCGTCTTTGCTCTAATTATTAGAAAATGACTTTTTGAACACCGTTTTTGTACGAGCGGAAACGGAAGTGTGGAAAGGAAATTAAAATTTGGAGAAGAAAGTGTGCTTAAAGGAATGCTTCGTGCAAACAGAACCTCACCTCGAAATTCGGCCATTTCTCATTCAGATTCCGATCAGCGAACTCAGATTTGGATTTCCGTCCTTTGATGAGCTCACGCTTTAATAACACGGGAAAGGCGGAGGCCGAACGGAAGAAAAATGTCGGAATAAAAGTTTTTGTTTATTTTAACGTAGTCATCGGGAACGTGGAAAACATTTTTTAACGACTTTTCGACTCCTCCTTTTTTAATTTGAACACCGGAAATAAAACCTGTTCCCTTCTTGTAAAAATTTCCCCAAAGGATACGGAACGATGAGTTAATTTCCAATTTGAATTTCCCAAAAATTATTAAAGTCTCAATGTGAATTGGATTTTCTTTCGGAGAAATTTGTTGTCATCTCTGTTGTTTCGAAATTTCGGGGTGTAAATGAAAACGAGGGAAATTTTGAGGGGTAATGAGGAAAAAAGTGAAAGAAGAGTTTTTCTTCGAATTTCGGCTAATTGAGGAGCAGTTGTAGAAACTCATCAATCTCCTCTCTGATTATGGCTCTCGTCTCGAGTGTTTTATATTTCTTACATTAGTTTTTAGGTGCAGAGAGGCGGAGCTCAACTCAAAAGGACGAACGTTTCAAGAAAATGAAAAACACAGGAGAGTTTTGAGGCGTAATAAATTAGTTTTAAATGAATAAAACCAACCGAACATAAAATCTCTAAAATGAATTTCTCAGCGCCAAAATCACTGCAATGAATCCACATGGAAAACTGCATAACTATTCGGTTGCGATGGAATCCGGAGAGAGAGAGAGAGAGAGAAGAGAGAGAGGGGGAGAGAGAGAGTGCTGATGAATGTCCAACCATCCTTTGTTCCCTTTCCTTTGACGGTGTTCAAATTGTGAAACGTTGTTGGAAATGCACCGCTGTGGGACAGTCGATGACAGGCACAGATTCTCGTGACTTTTCATTTCCATCCATTCCCCACCGAATTCCGCATAAATCACTTTTTTTATGGCAGTGCAAAAGAAGTTTTCACGTTATATTGGGGGGAATTACATTTGTGGTTCAATATCCTTTTTTTGGCCTCAAATTATTAAATCAATATTTTCTTCAGTTATTTTTTTAATTAAAAGAACATCGAACGCTGTATTTTGATTTTAAATTTAAAAAAAATGCTTTCTGATTATAATCCAGTTAATTATTAATTATTATAAACATATAAAATATAATAATAATAATAATAATAATCAAATATATAAAATAGAAATTAAATAAAAAAATCCAGTCAAATTAGCTCAAAAATGAGGGGTGAAGTTACATAAATTCCTAAAAAGCTGAAACTTGGTCAAATTGTTCAGAGTATAATTATAAAATGTCAAAAGTCCTCAAAAGTTCGATGTCGGGGGTCAAAAGGTCAAAAAAATTAGTTTTTCGCCATTCAGCAAAACGGTAAGTTATATCTTAAAATTAGAACAGACAGATGTTATTTGTTGAATTTATGTTACTTAACGTTGGGTTATTTAGTTTTTTAAATTTATATTTAACTTATTGACTGAAGATTTTATTAAATTTTTATTACGATATTTATTTAATCTATATTATTAAATTTATTTATAATTTTATATTTGATTTATTGACTGGCTATGTTTTATTTAATTTTTGTTATGATATTTGTTTAATCTATGTTACTTAATGTTTATCTAACTTATAATTTCATATTTAATTTGTTAATTCTGCATATTTTATTTACTTTAAAAGTTATATCTTTGGATCTGCACCTAATTTATAACTTTGTTTTTGCTTATACTCCCTTAATGCCCTCGGGCGAGATAAGGCTAAATTATTATATTATATTATATTACATTATATTAAAAATTAGAACAGAAAAAAATTGTTAGAGGGTAAAATTATCTACAAAAAATTTATCAATACTTTTCTTCCTCAGAGCTGTCGTTTCTAATACATTTTTTGTAGATAACTTTATTCCTTATAATTTTTATCTGAGCTAATTATACAATAAAACTTACCGTTTCGCTGTGATTGACCAGAACTTAATTTTTTTGACCTTTGAGCCTTTTTGAGGAATTTTGACATTTTATGTATAATTATACTCTGAACGATTTGATCAAGTTATAGCTTCTTAGGAATTTATATAACGTTGAATGTCTAATTTGAGTGGACTATTAGGCATATAAATCTTAGCAGAAGTTTTTAGCCGCAGTGATAAATGGATTTTACGAAGTTTAAAACCGTTATTTCGGTTTCAGTGGGAAAAATTTTAGAGTTTTTTGGTCGAATTTAAAAAGAAATTTGATTAAGTCTGAAAAAGAAATATTTCGCCGGTTTTGCTCGCAGAAAATTTGGGATTAAAATAGGTTTTCCACTTTTAGTTCCCCCAAAGGGGAAATGAGTTTTTCCGAAAAGCTACAACCAGAAATGAAATATTTCTCCGGGAAAACTTTCCTTCTTTTCGTTGGAATTAATTAAATCAGTATGATTTCCATCCGGTGGGCGTTTGACTGAGAATAGGCTCGCATTTTAATTTTCCGTTTCGCCGCTTGTCCAGGTACGCCAGATTAAATTTCCCCACTTGATTTATTAACAATTTTCGAAAAGAATTAAACCGCCACACGTGAGGAGTGGGACTCTGTTTTCACTAATAAATCTCCTGTGTATCCCCCATTCTCCGAGTTGGGGGGTGTAAAACCCTCGGGGGAGAAATTATTTTTTTTAATTTTCCTCATTTGTATCTTTTTCGAGTTTTCACTTTGGAATAATTGAAGAACCGCACTAATTATTTAATACTTTTATTTTATTTTGGCTTTCTTGGGCTCACTTCAGAGGAAACAGATGTTTATTAATGTTTCTATCTTAAAAAAATCCTCCGATTTCCGCAAAATCCGTTAAAACTCAGTAACCCCCTATAGAAACTCATGATTTATTATTAAAAGATTCTAATTGTATACGATTTTAAATTCTTAATTTAATCTTCTTAGCATTACAAACCCGTCGTATCATTAAAAGACGGGTATTATTAAAGACTTCTCCTTAATTGATCTTTCTTCTTAAAGTCTAAGCAATTTATAATTGATTCTTAAATGATCTGATTCTCATATGACTATACTTTTTCAATTCCATCTTCTTAGAATTCCATTCAGCCAAAACCCCGTCGTCTCAAGAAAAAAGAAATGACGGTTGTCCTTATGGACTGATCATTATTTGATTCTTCTTCTTAATTGTCCAGTTCTGTGTTAAAACGTACTCACAAACAAACCGATAAAAGCACAAAATTTCGGGGTTAAATAAATAATATAAAATAAAAAACTGTAATAACAAAATTTCGGAGTTAAATAAGAGATTTTAATTAGATAAAAGATTGTAAAAATAATAAAAACCGCCACATTTTGAGTTGGTGTTAGGAAATACAATTTAAATCTGTCCAACAACAGTCATTTGAAAAGCCTCTTTGGTTGTCGGTATAAAGGGTACACAACACTGAGGATAGAAAGCACACAAGCGGAAGCTCAATTTGAGAGAAAAGGAAGCGACATAATTTTAAATCGCGCGAGTCTCGGATCTTCAGGAATTTCGGGGAAACAATAACGTTGGAAAATTGTGAAAATATGAGAAGCTTTCGTTGAGGGCGAATATGGAGAGAGGGGAGTTATGAAAGACACTATTCTTTCTTTTTTCGAAGCTCGAAAAGAGCTTTCTTTCGGTGAAAAAAGCTATGTTCGAACCACTCGAGGGTAATTTTAAACTTTCCTCCAGTTACCGGATTGGGGTGGTTTTCCAGTGAAAAATTTTATTTTAAAATTAAAAGGAATTAAAAAAGTTAAAGAAATGCAAATGAAAAGATTATGGGAAATGTCTCCCCATTCCATTATTCTCACCTAAATTGGTTTCCATGCTAATTCCAATTAGAATATTTAATCCTCTCACCGTTTCATAACTTCAACCTGATCCTCATTCTTCATACCGCAATAAGGTTTTCGCTGTCGCCCTGCAGCACCAACAGCATTCTTCTAATCGGAGGAAGAGGACACGTTTTTCAAGAATGAGCCATTTGGAAATTCACGGGACACGAAAGTCCCGCAGCAGTGCTTTTCTTCAGCAGTTGATGCGAAGGAGAATTGAACGCTGCCGCCTTTCCTCTTCCTTAAAATTAATCTCGAGAAATCCTCCTGGATCTGCCATACTTTACTCCTCATATTCCTTCGGGAACCGTATTCTGAAACGCGTAATGAAATGATACAGAATAAAGAGACTATTCACTTCATAAATAATTCATAAATAATATCCCAATATCGAGAACTGGCGGCTTATTTAAAAACCGTCATTTAGAGAAAATACGTAAAACTCAAACGGAAATCGAACCAATAAAAGTGAAAAAAGGGGTAATTTCCTTCTTTCTTCGGTTTCGATGTTATTTTAGCTTTTCACTCACTGATAACCGAAGCTGAACATATTTGTTTTAACTTTCCTTTTATGCGAAATGCCAGACGTCGTAATTACAAGTTAATTAGGTTTAACGCCGGCGAAGCAGTTCCGTTTCCAGACGGCAACTCAAAACCCAGACAAAAGCTTTTATTGGTGTTGGAATTGTTCGGAGGGGAAATATTGCTGAGTGTGTGCTTAAATTAAACAATGTGACGCGCATTGTGCGGGTATTAACACTGCCGTGTAAAGCAGAAGAAACGCCGAAAAGGCGGGAAATATTATATCATCAATGCCGTTAAAATAAAATTAGGCATTGGGATTTTTTTTTCAACCGAAAACTTTTGGATAATATTTGTATTTCACTGTACTGTATGCGTTTCCTGATTCCCTCCATCTTTGTTTTGTGATTTCAGATGCAGATTTTGGCTTGTTTGCTCTTCCTCGGAGGAATAGTATTTGGCCATGGGATCTGCCCCGACGCCTGCGGTTGTTCCCTCGACGAGAGAGGTCGAAGACAGGTCATCTGCAGCAGAGGAGGAATGACGGACCCCATTCCCATCGCCAGCATGAACAAAGACGTAAGTCTCGAAATAGTGGTAACCCATTGGCATTGTAAGCAATCCGGATTGGTTTTTCAGGTGGAAATTCTTCGCATCTCGGCACCTCAGGATTCCCCCAATTTTCTCACAATCGGTCCCATTTTCCAGCAATTTTCACACCTCGAGGAACTCGACATCGTTCGATCTAATATTCCGGCCATTGGGAGGCACAGTTTTTGGGGCGTTCCAACCCTACAGGTTCTGAATCTGACTCAGAACAACATCTCTCATATACTGGATCATAACTTCAGGGGGTTGGTCAACCTTTTGAAACTCCACCTCGACGACAACAGGATAGAGTCGATGCCAAGTGAGACTTTCAAACATCTTCAGGAGTTGAAGGTCCTCACCCTGGCGAGGAATCGGATTCATGAGTTGGTCCCCAGGATCTTCCTCATGTTGGGGAAACTCCAGGAGTTAGATCTGAGTTACAACCCTCTCGTGGATCTCAATCCGGAGGTTTTCAAAGACGTGCAAGGCCTCAGGGCTTTGAGATGCAGGGCTTGCCACCTCTCCAACATCAACACTCTCGTGTACAGACTTCTGCTCGACCTGGTGGAGCTGGACCTGGCCGAGAACGAGTTCAAATATATTCTCTCTGAGGAGTTTCATTCTCTGCGTAAATTGCAGACGTTGAGGTTGGAGGGGAATCAGCTCGCAGTCATTATGGACAACACATTCGGGAGTCTTGGGGAGAACATGAACAGGTTCCAGACGAGACAAACGGACCTGCAAGTCGTCGATCTGTCCAGGAATCGCCTGGCCAAGATCACTCTTCACGCCTTCGCCAATCTCACCACTCTCAGGGTTTTGGATCTCAGCTACAACAAATTTGATAAACTCGAAACCGGGACATTTCTTCCGCTTTCAGACTCTCTTCGGACTCTTAACTTGAGTGGGAATCTCGTTCCGATGACCGAACTCAAATTCATCATTCAAATCGTGCCCAAGCTCCGACATCTCGCTCTGGCGGATATGGCTCTCACGGATCTCCCCGCGGGGCTCTTCAACTACCACGAACACCTTAAGTTTTTAAACATTTCGGGCAACCATTTCTCGCAGTTGTCACCGCACATGTTGCTCTCCGTGGCTCGGGTTCACGTCCTGGACCTGTCCAGGAACCGGTTCCGAGGCTTCAACGAAAAGGTTATCACGCGTCTGGAGAAGTTTTCCAGTGTGTTCCTCACGGGGAACCCTTGGGCATGCGATCTGTGCCACATTCCGCCCATCCTGAACAGAGTGAACAAGACCACGATGGGACTCGCCCTGAAAGACCTCACATGCAAGTCTCCTTACGCTCTGGCGGGACGGACAGTGTCCAGTTTGCAGGGAAATGAGTTGCAATGGTGCACCAACCTCGGGGCGTTCGGGGACGAGAATGCGAGTGCCGTGGGTATTCCGAAAGGCCTTATTCCGAACGAGGCTCAGGTCGGGCTGATAGTCGGCCTTGCTGCTGTTGTTTTGTTCGTGGTCACGGGGATCGTGGTCGTGATTTGCGTTGTGTACTCCCGGCACGGCGCGACGCATTACTACACGAGGGAAGAACGAATGAATCAGTCGGAATCGGTGTTCGAGAACTCCTCGGTGACGCACATCGAGAACGGTAACGGAATGTATAAGGTGGCGGTGGAAGTGCCCAAAATGAAGAAGAAGAAAGTGTCGATAGCGACGATCGATGAAATCGTAAAATACCCGGAGCTTCACGTGCTAACGAACGGTACCTGAGTGACAACCGTTGTGCTACCGTTCAGGAGTCAGTCCTGTCCGGTGCACAAAATCTCTCCGGTGAACTCCCCGGAAAAATCGTGTCTTGTGATACAGCAGTGCTTAGATCAAACGGGAGTGACGCACGGGGGTGGCGACCCTCTCGAAGGGGATGAATACCCGAGTGTGAAAGAATCAATAGCGACTGTTAGGCGCTCTTTGCGCCGAATGAGAAGTCCGAATAAAGTGCCTGAGGAACCGTCGAGTTCCCTTTCGGATCTGACTCCGCCTGTCAGCAAGGACCTCCGGATGCTAAGCAGTTACGTGGAGCTGCTGTCAAAGGGGGAGAACTTCAACTCAGAGGCAGAGTTGGCGCCAGAGAACGAGTTGGCGCTGACTATTCCTCCTCCCGAAGACTTCGGTTCGGAGACTTTACCCCAAACGCACGTTAAAAAAGAACGCACCGACAATGAAGTTTTGGTTGTCGCAGTCGCTCCGAAATCCAAAAAGAGGACAGTTGTAAAAGCAATTTAGCTTTATAATTCAGAGAGCATATTTTTCATTTATGATAATAATAATATCTATAGAGTAAAAGAATATAAATCTTATTTGTTTGCGAACATTATGAGAGACTCATTTCCTTCTGTTGAGTTTCAGAAAACTTTCACAAGTTTTTCCAGAGGATTTTGGTGTTCACAAACAACCGGATCAAAGAAGGTAAAGAGTTTCAGAACTCACTTTTGAGTCGAAGGAAATGGAAGGCGTTCGCCGTTAAAAATAAATTAAAACAAACCAAAATCAAAGCCCACTCATATACAAACGCTTTCCCCCTCATTTGCGAAATTTCAAGAGAAAATAATGAGACGCCAGCGGATTTTGAAATATGCATAGAAAATGGAGGGGGTCAAAAAGTCGCGGGGGAATCGAAAAGCAAAAACTTAGCTGGCAGAATTGAGAGAGAGAAAGAACATCCTGTGAAAAATTTATGTCACGTCCCGTGGAAAAGGGGAGGAGAAAATCATATTCCCATTTGTCCATCCTCCGTTCCATGTGGAGCTCTTAAACCACCCTCCGATGTGAAACAAAAAGCTTTTATGGCAAAAGACGTTTTCAAGGTATTGAGGTTCCATGTCATTTTTATTTCTCTATTCCTTTTCGAGAGTTTCCAGACCCGAAAATTTATCCACAAACTAACGCTTTCCGCCAGTTTTAGGCGCGATTATTTGGTCAACAGCGAATAAAAGGGGGCAAATCTGAAATTCACAGTGGGGAGGGTAACAATATTAACCCTTAGCGGTCGTATGTCTGCTATCAGCCACCACAGCAAGGAACTATACGAATATATACGAATCTTATACTGTATGCATTCCTATATCAGTTTCAACTTTTCTCAATTTCTATTAAACCTTTTCATCAACTAATACAATTGGAGATAACAAAATTTAATATAAACAAATATTTTCTAAATTGTATTTAGGAGTAATTAGAGATTCTCTCTTCTTAAAATATGACTAAATATTACTGAATATTATGTATATGTATCCCTACTCTTTCCAAAGAAATTAATTCCGACCAATAGATACCCATCCCCAAATTTTCTAAAGGGTTAAATAATAAAATCCGGGTTAAATATCTATTCGTGAAATTGACCGATTGAGGCAGAGAGAAAATACGTCAAAGAAGCTCAAAGAACTCGGATCAGATGCAGTAACTGCAATACGGAAAGCGGTCGAAACAGTGGAAAGAGAAGCGTCAGCAGAAAAATGGAAAGATCTGAAAGGCTAATGGAGCAAAAAGAGTTCGAAAAGAGCAGTGATAAGCAATATCAAACTCAAAGGGCCGACATAGGGATGCACCGTATGTGCGCTCATTTTCTTTAGAATTCATTCCTTTTAGGAAACAAATGTTGCTTTCGCTTCCGTCATTCAAAACCAGATAAATTTCTTGAAAGGTTTCATTGTTCTCTCCTAAGGGAATGTAAAAAGTTATAAACTTCTTGGAGGGAGGAGAAACAACCCTTACAAATTTTATATTCTTCTGCTCTGAAGAACCAAAATGTTGACATCAGTTCAGTTTTTTTAACTATCAATAGCAAATTAAATAAATCAGCGATTTCAGGAATATAATATTTAACGATATTTTCCATACAGAATCGATGTGTTTTCAGTTAAAACAATGGCGCCGATTCTAAATTTTTAGGAAAGTGAATTTGATGTGGACTGAAATGCTTTAGGATGATGTCGTAGGACAAACAAAAGCTTTTTCATGAGAGAATATCCATCTGAGGGTGCGGCTTCCTCTCGGGAGGGTTGAATTAAAAACTCAAAAATATAAAAAATATTCACGGATTGTTTGATAATTTAGTAAAAGAAAGCAAAACAAAGGGAATTGTGGAAATAAATTATTTTGAATTATTACTATATTTAATAAAAAATTATTAGAAAAAGTTGGAACGCGGGTCTGGAATGTTTTGAAACTCTGTAAAGTACAATAAAAAATGAAAATAATAAGTTGGAATTTAAGCGAACGTTGCACATGCCCTCGTTTTATCTTTTTTTTTTTTAATTTTTATTTTATTAAATTCATTCTAAATAATTCGAATTTTTTATTCGAGTCCCAAATGGGAAAACTCATTATTCAATTCACTCCATTAATGGAGTCGGTAATCCTTTAATTCAAACTCCGACCGCTTCGCTTTTCACACCTGTCGGAATTGGAATGCTAAAGTGCACTCCAAAAATGGATTTAGAGATGTCTTTGGTGTTACTTGAGAGAAAGGCTCATCTAAAATGGCGTCTGTGTGGAGAGGATTTCAAATAGTTGGGTTTGCAAATTTATTTCCGTTTTGAGAGGTGAGCAAAGACTTGGGAAGAACCGAAAAATGTCAACTGCAGTCGACTAATTTCTAAACTCTTCAACGTGCCAATGCCGACTAAACTGACTAAAGTGACGGATAAATAAATTGGTCTTCAAAAGTTATGTGTGACTTGTTAACCCTTAAAACGTGAAAATTTCTCAAATTCCTCTCCGCTCCTGAAAATCCCCTTTAGAATTTATGAGGAGTCCCGAAAAGTTTCAAATTCTCAATCTTGTCGATAACCAACGGAAGAGAAAATTAGGGGTGCTTAGCCTTCGGGGGTGACTTAAAGGAATGAAAACACACCCATCAGTGAGCATTTTAGTGCTGACTATCAATGCATCCTCGAGTTCTTGCAATTAAGGAAAAAGTTTAGTTTAATTAGCAGCTTTTGGAATTCGAGCATATTTTAAGCGTAAAATGTCGGCGCGTGGGCGAATGAATTGGGAAAATTAAAAAGGAACAGAGACGTTAAGGGTGGATACACTCTTCTAAGGGTGGATGAGCTCTTTAGAAAACTCAGACCAGAAATTTACAAGCTAGCACATTTTCCCGGTCACTCGAGAGCCAACAATTGTGGAATTATCTGCTGCAGCGATTCAAATCCTACTCTCAAACTCAGACACATAAAATAGTGGATAGTAAACGGCCGACAGCGCTAAAGTAACCCCTATTAGGAAGCCAATTAGGATTTTTGAGGAAAGCAAATTTCCCCGAAAGCTACGCGCCATTTAGGTGATTACAAAGTTCAATCCGTTGGCCACCCTTTTCCGGTGATTTATGTTAGGGGCGAGGGATTAGAATCAACGCTTTTGGAAACCTCCCCATGTAATCTGCACCCGTATTTTTCGTCTGCCGCATAAAGGAGTTTAATTTGAGTGTTACAATGCGACTTTCTCACTTTTATTTCATTGTTTGGCTCAAGGAATGACATTTTATGTTCGAAATTTAAATTTCGGAGCTCGACAGCCTCGCGATAATTTTCCTTATGATTGAGATAAATTTTAAAAAGCTTTCCTATGAAATGAATTATTATTTCGTTTCATTTGTAATTCTCCTTTCCTTTCATTGTTTACGTGAGATTAATATCTCCCCTGAACTTTGTTCGAACTGAAGTTGTAAAGCTGTCTCATTGAGGATTCATGGCGGAGCTCTTCCGCGAAATTTCACTCCGAGAAGACCTCAGCTTTGCTTTTCTTATAATTTTCCATTATTTATTAATATCTCTTTGAAATTTCTCACTCTTTCGTTCCTTTTCCAGTCTGATCACTGATCTTTCCTTAAAACTTTACTTTTATCCCTTCGCTCTTCAACCCCCTCTGGCAGCTCGGGATTCGTTCTCCCTGGGACTTGCTACCGTATATCTATATCTACACTTTAATATCTGATACAATAATACATTTCCTGAAAAACTGAATGCATCTTGATAATCCCATTGCACTAAACCATGAAAATTATGTACAATTTTTGAATAAACAACGCATTTATTAGTCCAAACCTTCGGAAGAAATTTACTTTCCATTTTTTAAAGAATTACGCATCAGTGCAAGTCATCCAAATACGTCTGGATTACCCGATAAGAAGCTTAATTACACACTCAAGATTAAGACACTTGACGGCTTTTACGTAAGAATGGGGTGATGGAGAGCCAGATAGATTAACTTAGAATCAGACTATGTCTGGGGGAATGAATTACCTCATAAATTTACTTTAGAGGTCGTGGAATACAGAAATTGGGGGTAAACTCTGAGGACGGTAAAAATTAAGAAAGATTGGCAACACAATGGGGAGCAAATCGGTACCTGACCTTGGTATTTTATCTCCGTACGACAAAAACAATGCTCTTGCATAATAATCTATATCTGTGGTGCCATTTTGTGCTTTGCCTACCGCGAAAAGACAGTCTCAAAAGTGATAATAAAAGAATATACTTCTCCGGTTTCTTTCATGACTTTTATAAGAAGTATGTTCAATTTGTTCATAAAGACTAAAAGCAGCGCTCGTCTTTTGAGAGTCATTTTAGAGTAAAATTTTAAGTATGGCATTGTATCGGAGCTATGCAGTGAGTGCTCACCGCTTCCGTCATGAAATGAATTATTCCCATGACAATGGAATACTTCCCATACACTTCAATCTCTTGTTTGTCCTCAGCCTGTTTAAGGCAAACTAAGGGCAGCCACTCGTTAATCACTCTCAAAAGGCATTAATTTACGACATTTCAACTTACCCAGTGAAAAATATCTCGTCCGAATTTTCTAATTAAATGGGTATTTTCCATTATAAGCTCAGCAGTGTTTACATCCGGAGGAAGAGAAAAGAAGGGTAAGAGGGAGTAGATTTTCCAAAGAGCTACGGTAGGAGCGACACTTCTCCAAGAAATCTGGAAAACAAATAAAAAAAATAATATCTCTGTAAATTCAGGAGAAGAGGCTCTTAAGTAAATGGAGAAATTGGACGAAGTCCACTCGCACAGCATCAGCATTTCCTGCTCATTGTGAGGATTTGACGCTTTTTAGAAATAACAATCAATGGAGGTCAGCAGAAACTTTTTGGAATCTCCTACAGTTAAGCAAACACATAACAAAATATTTTCCAAATTAGAGAAAATGAAAAATGCTGGTGCTGGCCTTTAATTAAATTACCCATTAAAAGTTTCTCTTTTAACTTTTTGATCCGTATATTCTAGAAAAATAATGAAGAAAAAAGAAAATGTATATTTTTAAATGAAGTTTTCCTGCAGGCTTGTTTTCTATTTAATTCCAAAACCTGTTTAAACAACAATTGGACGCGGTATTTCAAAACTCCGCTCCACTTCGAGCTTTTAAAGCTAATTAAATCCTGTGTATGAGCGCTTTTGAAAACAGCCGTAGCAGAAAACCTCAGGAGAAACTGTACTATCTACAAGGGAGGTCTTCAAAAGCTCCTTTAAAAGCCAAGAAGGAAAAGAACAACAGAAAGACCGCGAAACTGGAAAAAGCTCTTTCTGGAAGGAAATGATTGATAAGGGAAAAAGAATTGTCAAAACGGATGGGAGAAACAAAAAGAATTAGTATACAATGCAGATGAGGTATCGAAGAAGAAAAAAGGGAGTTGAAATATGGAGTTCATAAAAAAGACTTAGTCGGTCGGGGTCGGATTTAATGAGGCAACCATATTTCATCTGATGAAGCACGGAAGGGAGGGGGATGAATTAATAGGGAAATAATTATGAAATTGAGAAAGGGGGGAAATTGCGAAATAAATAATTGTGAAAATTAAAGGGTTCACTTGTAATCCGGGAAAACGGTTTCAGTGCCTCCATTCTTGACATTTCATCTAATTTTTGACTTTTCACTGATACGTATTTTTTTTTTCATTTGCGTAATCAAATTGTTAAAATGTTTCAATGAAATTTCTCCACCTAATCAGTGAAGATAATTTGTTTGTGAAAATTATTTTAAACTGATAAAAATAAAAGAGAACCACTTCTGAGAAATACAGTCTAAAAATTCAGTAAAATCTGTTTCTTAATTTCTTTTAATTGAGTTACTTCACTGCCAGGAAAAAGTCTCAGAAATATTTATTGAAAGTCCGAATTAGAAATAAAATTTCCGTTAAAACCATCACTATGGCGGTATATACCTATGGGAGTTTGGAATGAAGGAAAACCGCATAATATTACATGCAAGGAAGTTTCCTGGTAGAAAGGTGTTTGTGGATATATTTATATTTCTACTAACCCGGAATCACCAAGAAGATATGCTGAAAGCAACAAGGAAAATTAGATGAGAATGGCCGTTATTGGACGTCACTCGGCCGTTAGCCATGTGTTTGGAAAACACACAACGCAGTTCGCATTTCACCCGCGAGGAGCGCTAATCGACGCCTCTCCGTCTTTGTTTAGTTAAAAGTAGACGAGATTTCTTCACGTTTGTCTGCTCGGTGAGTTTTAAAAGAAAAAAAGCAGAAAACTTAAATTTTAGGCTCCGAAACCTATTCTTCATTAGTGTACTCTAAACGGTGTGTACTTGCAGAGCCTCAAATGAAAAGTTCTTACGATCTTTTTAACGAGATTGAATGAGGAAGACCCCTCGAAATAAACACACGACGTAATTCAAAGGACGATTTCGTATTTTTGATTGTTCATTTGGTTTTCAAAAATCAATAATATTACCCCTCGGCAATCAGTAGATTTACTGAAGTCTTTGAATTTGAAAACCAACGAATTTTTATATCTATCTCTTATGATGTAATCCATTAATAAACCGGTTTAAATTTCATAATGTTGGCATTGGTCCAAATTTCAAGGGGAAGTTCACAATTAGATAAAATTACGTTGATTACTTGTAACTTTTGTCTAAAGATTTTAATTTTTTACGTTTTGGAAAAAAATCCTTAATTCTGGATGGGATTTACATGATTTAGACTTTATTATGTTTTATTAAATGATAAGAAAATACTCATTAAAATAAAATCTGGAAAAGTCATTTTAAATTGCCTCTGAATTTGTTTTTATTTTTGTTAATTTCCTGAAAAACAGTTTGAAAATTTGTTGTTTTTATTTTTGACACTCGCAAAAGTCAAAATTCTGTCGAAATTTCTTTAAATATTTTTTTATTTATGTCTATGACCGTTTTCAATCCGCAAAAATCTTAATAAATGTTACAACGAGCGCTTTCTGTTTGTTATCTAAAATAAAATTTCTACTTAAATTTTCATGAAAATTTCTCTCGATAACTGAAAATTGTTTCGAAGCCCTCATGAAAGCAAACCCCATTACAGTAAATGAGTTTAGATAAATAATCCGGTAAGGGAAGGCTAATGGATTGCAAAAAGGCCCAGATTAAACATTTTCCATGAAACTATTCCATTTGAAAGGCTAAGATATTACAAAGGGTTTTCGGTGATTCAGTCGCTAAATAAAACCGCAGGCAAAAGTCTTCGTTCCCTTCTATTTTCTAATGTAAACCGCTTCTCATAATTTTAAGTACGTACGTAATTTGGAATAAATTTTGAAAACTTTTGATTCGTTCACTGAGGCGATTTAATACTGGAATTACGATGTCCAGAGGAAAGAGAGCAAATCCTTACAATTCGGGTTGTTCTTTAGAATAATTGTACGAATTTATTGTTTTTTCAGATGAAACCGGAGGAGGTTATTAAATGGTTTAAGGAGGAAATCCTCCCCTCTGCCGTGGAAAAGGGATGGTTGTCAGAGGGTGAAGACGTTCACAGCATTCAAGAATGTCGGTTCGAAGCCATAGAAACAGGAGTCAGCTGCTTTGCATCGGTGCCGAGCTTCGCAAAAGTCCTTCTCAGCACAACCAAAGGACTCTTAACGCGCGAAATTATTGTCAAATTCCAAAACCAGAATCCTATTTTCCGGGAAAAAATGAAACTGGTTCTTCAATTTCGAAATGAGGTTGCAATGTACAGTGAGGTGTTGCCCGGTTTCGTTGAATTTCTAGAAGAAATGGGTCGAAAGCCCAACCTCGTGCAAGAACTGGCACCTAAATGCTACCTGGCCTTGCACGCGGACGACGACCCGGAGAAATCTGTCGTCGTCCTGCAGGACCTCAGGAGCAAAGGCTACAGGATACCAAAGCTCGTCACGGAAATGGATTTGGAGCATTGTTTGCTCGCTTTTGAGAGGATTGCTCAGTTTCACGCTGTCTCTTTTGCAATGAAACTTCGACGATGGAAGCATTTCGATAAGATGAAGAACTCCTTCGCTGATGTTTGGTTTGCAGATGATCAATGGACGAGGAATCATTGCGAAGATTTCAAAGGACTCTGCTCGCAAAGAGGAATCGACTATCTCAAATCCGTATCACACCCGGAAGTGCCTCTTCAATATTTAGAAAATTTAAAGAAGTTATTACACCCGAAACGTTTGTTTGATCTTCTGGCCGCTTTGAACGCCCCCAGAGAGCCATTTTCGGTAATCTGCCATGGGGATTTCAACAGGAATAACATTCTCTGTCGGTACAGTGAGGGAAAGGTGGCCGACGTCAAACTCATTGATTTCCAGACGTCCATTTACGGTCCCCCCGGACTCGATTTGAGTTTTTTCATATACATGAACACCACCTTGGAATTCAGGGAGAAGCACTTCGACCACCTTTTTGAACACTATCATTCCAGCTTGGTCAAACGAGTTGCTCTCATCCTGGGGGAATCGGAGGAAAACATTGAGGTCCAACTCCCGCTTCAGGCATTCAAAGATGACTTCGCGAGAGTGGCCATCACGGGTTATGTCACCGCTTCCTTTTTCCTCCCCGTGATGATGGCTCCTCTCGGGAACGATTTCGAGAAGGATATGGTGGAAAAAGACTTTAAACAGATGGCTCAGGAGAACTACGATCAGGGGGGAGAGCTCGTCTCCAGGCGAATTGCAGAAATCATTGTGGATTTCTACAGGAGAGGATTCTACCGTTAGCTTTCAAAAATGTCGTTAACATTCTCATTAGAGGATCGATTAAGTCAAAAAAAATTTTTATTAAAGAAGGAAAACGCAAACTCGTTCCTTTGACTTTCGAAAGCGATAGCTTTGCCTGTGATTCGTCTTTTTATTCCGGATATCACCGGATATTCTCTTCCGGTTTTTTAACAGGCAACCACCGCCTTCTTGAAAGTGTTGTCCTTCTCGGATTCACACTCTGATTGCCGATTACAACCCTTCCAATTTGCGGGGCAGTGTTCGAAGCCACAGAGGTCCAAAGATCGTTTGTGCTGCGGTTTATGGCGTTTGTCACTAATTGTGTTCGCGGTCTGTCTGTATATTCTGCAGATCGTTTCTTTTCACAATGATCTGCTGTAGTTTGTAAACTGTCTCAGATTGAAACTTTCAACTTGTTTTCCGCGTATTTCTGTAGGAAACCCTTTTATTTTTAACGACCGTGAGAGAAGAGGATTTTATTTTAAATCGCAGAGAATTGAATTACATAAAAAAAAAAGAGCGAACCTTTTAAAAATCGCAAGTCTGAAAAGGGAGCAAAAATTTTTCCACATGCGCAGAAGACGATTATGATTTTACGCAGAAAATCTTTCCTTTTTTTAACCCTTAAAACAAGGGAGTAAATTTGAAGAAATTATTTCACTTACATGTCATCCAGCAAAAGGTTTAAATCCGCGAAAGGATGTTTTAAACCTCTTCGTTTCCGCTTTTCTGCGTAAACCCATTCACATCTGTGAAATTTACTTTTCATGTAAATTTCGGTTTTTTTTTTTTTTAATTTTCCTTGTTTTGTGTTGTTTCTTGGAAACTGTCATGTGGAGAATCCCTTTCGTCCCGGATAAACCTCGGAATTGGCGTACAAATCCGCGACCCAAATCTCAGAAATTTCATTTACTCCCCTATAATTTCCACCCCCGAACGACAGACATTTGCAACTGACATCCGGAAAATCATCCCCGACTGAACATTGTTCAGACAAATTGTTTATATTTTCCTTTTCGGATCGCAAACTATTTAAAAAAAAATAATCCCACAGTTAATAACATTCCACAAAAAATGGCCATAAATTATTTAAACGCATAAATAAATAAAAAAGTGTTGAATAAATAAAAAACTATAAAAATCGATGTATTTTTGTTTAATAAAATCAGTATTTTCACTCAAAACTGGTTTTTCAATTTAAAGCTTTATTAACCATTCCCATATTTATAAAGTAATTAAATAATAATTAATATTCAAATGGAAAATCGTATAAATGAATGAAGTATTTTTCCAAAAGTCAAATTATTTTAGTAAACCCGACTTATTTGAACGAGCGGAGGAAATGTAATTAATTTCGTTGAAGACAAATATACTTAAAAGGGATTTCAGTGGGTGGACCTCAATATTTGAAATTGTAACATTTTAATGAATCGAATTGAATTGTGGAGAATTCTAACGTGGGTTATGCAAACTTAGAGTAAGTGTTTTGGGTCAGACAACTCAAGTGGAAATTCAGGTTCGGTAAATTTTGGTGGAAAAGAGGAAATTCGTAAACCGATACCGATGGCGGAGATAAAAGAATTCCATTTCCGAAATTCAGAAGTGAAATTGACATAAATTCCGAGGAAAGGAAATTAAGGGATTATTTAGAGAAAAGAAAAAAATACGTAAAAAAGCTTCCGCATATTCGGTGACCTTGAAAAAGAAAATTCTGTCACTGATTTTTAACGGATTAAAGAAAAACTTCGGGAAAAGAGAAAACCCACCAAAAAATTACACCAAATTTGATGGAAACCTGTTTTTTAGTAAACTAAAATAATAAATAAAACTAAGTTATTGCGAGAAGTTTCCAAATTTATGAGCCTTCAAGAATTAGGCCTTTTGGAAGGAAAAGTCAGAATGATATCAAACTGGGGAAAATTTCCCATGCAAAGTCCAACAGCCAACAAATAATAACTCAACCGGAAAACCGGAGAAAAATTTAAAAAAAAAAATTTTTTTAATAAGGGCCAGATATTTTACGATTGGCCCGATTTTTCTTCCACTAAAACACGCAGATGGTTTTGACGGACAAAAATAACTCAGTGATTTTCCACCATTTTTTGAGTTTCCCTTCAAACGGAAATGAGTGATTCATATTTGGGGAGTTTCCATTTCCGCGGATGAAAAGAAGCGGACTTTGATGATTTCGAGTACTTTGTTTCCGTCTGCTGTCTTCATTGAAGTTATTAAAAAGCTGTGGCGTTTGCTGCGGTTTTTGGGGAATTCGTCAGCGAATGGATAAAATTGCCTGGAGGCGCATTGGAAAACAAATCCGGGCGGTTTGTGAGAATGTTTGTGTAATTGGAACCTTTTCAAAAAAATAAATGAAACCACCTCTTTCAATTTGGACATTTTAGAGAGGTTATGCGGACATTTGTGACCACAAATAAAATTTATTTAAAAATGTATTACAAAAGGGTCGGCTTTTCTTACTTAAATCTGTTTAAATATATTACAACAACAATAAATACTTTATTTTGCTCTCTGCCATTAAAGATACAAAATACAAAATTTTTATAAAATGTGTAAAAGTTTTTAAATTTATGAATAATAAATAATAATAAATAAATGAATGTCTAGTAAATGACTAGAATCCTACACAAGTTAATAAATAAAAAAATAAATAACAAAAGTGATAAACAACAATTAAAACGGTTAGTACCAGAGTTAGATAACAAGGTAAATAATTACTGATAGATAATAAGTAACGGTAAGGAATAAGTCTTAGTAATAAATAAGTAAAAAACGATAAATGACAAGTAAAGGGTTATTGACGGTGAGAGCAGAAGACAAATAAAAATAAATAAATAAACATAGCGAGTGTAATAAATATATAAATAAACAGAAGTAGATAATAAACAGAAAATATATAATATATAGGTAATGAACAGATAAATATATAATAAATAATAAGCAGATAATAAACAGAGAACAGAAAATAATGGTAAGGAATAAGTCCTAGTAATAAATAAGTAAAAATGGCAAGTAAAGGGTTATTGACGGTGAGAACAGGAGACAAATAAAAATAAATAAATAAAGATAGGGAGTGTAATAAGTAAATAAACAGATAAATATATAATAAATAACAAACAAATAATAAATAGAGAACAGAAAGTAATAAATAAAGAATAAATAACCATAATTAGAATAACTCATTAAAAATTTACACATAATTAACAAAAAATAATCTATAAATAAATACAAAAAATAAAAATAAATACAATATAGTGAAAAATGAGTAATAAATACCAGTAAACACATAAGTAAATATATTTAATACATAGAATAGAAATTTAAATGTATTAGTATTCACCGAAATAAATATATAATTATGATTGTATGTAATTCGATGACGGAAATTAACGGTGAGCTCCGGGAATAGTTTACATTGGAAAAAAACTTCCTTTTCCGCCATGAATTTATTAGCGCATTAGCCAAATATTTCAACACACAAATTTCTGTGTCCTGTTAGCAGCTTTTATATTTCATGTTCTTATTTACAGCAGAAACGCTTCTGGTAATCCATCTCGCCCGGATAATCCATAATAATAATTAATTACAACTGCATGAAAATTTAAGTTTTTATATTTGTATTTTTTCTGTTTAGAGAAATAAATTTGAAATTAAGAAATAAATATTTACACCCAATTACACACTTCCGTAAAGAGTTTTTGGAAAAATTGTTTCTACTCAAATGAGAGGGAGTTCAGTCGGTAAACTGAAAACGGAAATTATGTCATCATCAGACTCATTATCTGTGTTCAGAAGGAGCTGTCGCCCGCACGCCAAAGGACCATAATTATTTCTCCAAAATCGGGGCCTCATATCTTTCCATTTGATTAAGCTGAAGAGAAATTATTCCATCGGAAGTTGCTTTGGTAACCGACGGGAACCTCCCACAGCACACCATCTTTTGCAATCTCATTTTCTTTTAAATATATATGGAGTGAAAAACTTAACGCGAATATCAGTTCACCTTCAGTTGCGTTTTACAATCGAAATTAAGCCCTTTCGAAATCATCGCCGATTTTAACTGACATGTTGACGTTTGCACTAATCCTCGGCGGCCATGTGACGAATAATGAAAATTATGGCTGCAGAAAGCAGATTAGCTCTCTGACACGAAGTACACATAGGAGTGACATGGTAATTAAATGTGAATGATACAGAAAGAGCGACCGGTTATGTAAGAGTCGACTGTAAAAATATGCAGAATCAAATATCGTTAAGGGCGCCCGCAGAAATGTGCTACAGTGAAAGCGATGCTTTTGCTCTTTTCCTTTGAAAATAAATCTGAGCGTAACACTTAAAAAAGTTTTTTCTTCCTCCGCTATCTACATTCAGCTTGTCCAAAGCGAAATTTATTCCTTTTTCTCGCGAACACCTCCATTTTTCCGTTGCCTTCTTTTCCCTTTTTATTGGCAAAATTACTGGCCCGTATACTCTTATGGAGGTTCGAGAAAAAATATTTTATCCCTCAGAATAACCCGAAAAGATTTATTTGTCGCGAGTGGGAGTCCCGGAATCGTTTCCTATAATTACCCCTACAAGAGGAAAATGCACTTTTACTGTAAGAGGATATACTTTACGGAATAATGAAAGAGTTGAACGCACTTCTCAGTGCCAAATATTTGCCACCGATCAACATATCTTATCGAGAAATCTCTTAACCCATTTAGTACAATTTGAGGATCTCTTATAAATAAGAGGTTATATATAAATAAAAGCTGTCTAGGAATACCCCTAACTGTCCGATTTGAAAACAAATCGGACTTGACTTTTTGAAAACAAAACACTTGAATTTTTTCTAATTAAGGGCGTCGCGGTGAATATACCTCGGAATTTATTCAATATAAAGTTAGTTCAGTGTAAAATTATAAAATTCATTGTAAAAAAATAGTTCAGTATAAAAAATATTTTTAAAAAATATAAAATATCAAGTATCAGTATAAAGTAAAAATATAGAGTAGCAGAATAAAAAAATATAAACTGAAAATTTGAAAAAAAATTATTTAATCTGAGCAATTTGATTATACATAGTTTTAACAGAACTTTTAAATTAAGAGAGTATTTATGAAATTACAATGTTAGAAAAATATTTAGGAGGGATGATTTTTTTGAAAATGGAAGGAAATCGACCACAGACGAATATTGAATGTTACTCAGTTTCAGACGAATGTTTCTGACTCAGTTGAGATTTATTGTTAAGTATAAGGGTGTGCAACTAAACGGGCAGCATTTTACGCCCAATTTTATCGGAAGACCATTAACTCAAATTCATACATTCTGAACTGGATTCCAATCATTAGTTCACTTTCAAAAACAAAATAGAAACACCAAAAATGACTTTGGGTAATTTAAGCGCACCGGGAAAATTCTTATTAAAAAAAAAGTTCTTAAATTTGTCGAAAAACTTTGAAGAAATCATAAAACTAACAAAATTTTTCCTTATGAAAAGTTGAATCTTCTTGCTCGAGTTTTGAAAGAATCAAAAACAATTTTTTCTTGGAAACTTTCGAGCATTAAGAGGTTTTCCAATTAATAAAGGTGCTCTGAGGAACACTTTTCTCGAAAGTGCAAGAAACGTTTTCCCAACTCCCGGCTTTTTGCTCAACTCCTTTCCACCCTCTCCCGCTTCTTCTTGTTTTTTCTAATCCATACTGTCAGGTTTCGTTTAAGTAAAGAGTGTAAATGAAGTTTTACAAAAAAGGTCACGTCATCTGGAAATTCAGGAGTTGAAGCCGGAAGTAGAAGGCAAAAGTAAAAACTTTTTTAAAGGATTTCAAATTGAAGAAATAGCTCCGAGATGTAGAATTAGTAGATAATTAATTCTTTCTCGGCTCTGGAAGAAAATAAAATGACGGAAGGGAAGAGAAATCCCCTAAAATTCTACACCGAACGATATAGAATTTAAAACGGAGTTAATGTCAGGTTTAAAATCTCTGAAATTTGAAGTCGGAAACACATTCAATCTCTGCGAATTTTTCCCGCTCAAAAGATTTGATTCTCCCGAAAAAGAGACCTCAACAGTTCTCTTTCTATCTTCCATTCAATGTGAATACTAAAGACAGAAATTGCAAATGAACAGGTCCTAAGCCATTTTGCCTATTGTTAAAGCCAAATTACAAAATGTCGTCTGAAGTTCCTTTATAATTTTGACCTTTAGAATGTTGGCATCACTGCGTGTTCGTGCGCCAGTGTGAGATGATAAATGTAAATACAAAATATATAAGTGCTAAGAAAGGTAAATAAATGTAAGAAATTGTGAAGTACAACAAATATAAGTTAATAAGGACATACATTCCACATACAGTCTTTGAATTTTTTATCTCACGGTTTGAAGACGATCGATCCCAAACCGAATAACCCCAATAAATGTTTTGGGCAGATCCGAATGAATTAAATTTTTATTCATTTAAGGTCATTTGTAATCGTGTAAAGTGTTGTTCATGAATTGCACATGTTCCTACAAAGTTTAATTTTCCAACTCAAAACAATAGTCAGCAAACCATAAAAATGAAAAAGGACGGTTTTTCCAAAAAAAAAAAAAACATTCCCTTTGTGGTCCGTTCCGCAAGTGGATGAAGGAGGGAATTTCCTCGTAAATAAGAAAGAAAATTTCATAAAATTTAAAATACGATCTCACAAGTGTCACTTTCCAATTGGGCGGTTTCAATCTGAGTCAGATCAATGCCGAATTTTATTGGGTCGGTCAGTCCACAGAATTCGAGAAAATTCGGGAATTAATTTTTTTTGCTCAGGAGGAGCTTTTTTTAATTCGAACAGCCTTTGATAATTTTCCATCATAAAAATTCGAAAAGAAGTGTTTTTGACTGAAACCTTGGAAAAACTTCTGATTTGTCGTTTTA
Source organism: Brueelia nebulosa (assembly GCA_028293925.1). NCBI lineage: Eukaryota > Metazoa > Arthropoda > Insecta > Psocodea > Philopteridae > Brueelia > Brueelia nebulosa. The sequence continues at coordinate 523,183 of JAQIBA010000066.1, read as the reverse complement.
AAATTTAAAGCAATAATAATACGATTTGTGGTCGGCTAAATCGCACTCAAACTTTAAATTCGGAGTAAACTAATAATAAATAAAAGTGATGGCGGACTATAGATTTGGGAATTATATGTGGAAAGCTCCTAAGGACTTAGAAGGTGAAAGGCAATGTGTACTCTGCGGAGGAACTATAGCACACGAGCATTGGACGAGAAAAGTGGAGAGAAGAATGGGGGATAAAAAGCCTGGAGGAAAACTACAACGGAGGAAGGGAGGACATAATGGAAAATAATGGAAAATAGTTAAGGTTAGATTTGAAAAAAGAAAGGCTGTGAAGAAGAAGCAAAAGAAAACTGTTATATATTTTTATTTTTTATTAATATTTGGGTTAGAATTATATTTTTATATTGGTTTTATATTTATTTTTGTAATTGAAATTTTTTGTCTTTTTTTATTTATATTTTGTATTTATTTCCATTAACTAATTTATTTTTTATTTTGTTTTACTAATTTATTATTTTAATTTATAGTCCCCTTTGCAGGCCTCTCTGTGTTTGTGTTATTTATTTAGTTGCAATTTATTTTATATATTGGAGTAAATACGTTGAATTATACAGTGAATTTGCAATTATATGAAATTACTGAATATATAACTACTTGAAAATTGAAATTATATTGATATTTAAAATATTACTGAATTGCTCGTAAAAAAATTATGTAAAATATAAATATATTATATATAATAATAAAGACATTTTAGAAGAGCTCAAAAACTTTTTGCTCTGTCAATTATGTCAATTAATAAATGTTGTACGAATGAATGTAATCAATATGTTAAATGAAAGTAAAAACGTGTTCGAAAAATCGCGAAAGACATAACCAAACGAAAACTTCGAGATTTATTTTAACCAAACACACTCAGAAAGTAATTAAAACAACCACACACACAGAAAGTAATTAAAAAAATCAAAATAAAATCAACAGAGAACGAAATTTCAATTGTTTTTCTCTTCGTCACTGTCAAATTTAACGAATTTTATCAAAGTCCTGACCATTAAAAATTAAAAAGCGTTTCTCCTTTCTTCCCCTACTTTCCACCCCTAATGACGGTCATTTCGAACCTGGACTGTCCTTTAGGGGTAATGAAAGAGTGATGCCAAGGAGGATGAGAGAAAACGAGGGTTTTTATGCTGCATTGATAACACAATCTGATCTCTTTTTGGGCAAAAAAAATTTGAGAAATAAATTGAAAATCAATGTCGCTGACAACGATTGAGTAACCGACCAACAAGAGACGGCAACCTTTTTATTAAATCGCGTTTTTGTGTCGCTTTCGAAAGAATTTAGGCTTTCGGATTATGAAAAGCTCCTGCGGGATGAACTTTACTCCCGTTTATAAATCCTCCTGCTTTGAATTCATTCTCCCGAATGAAAAATCTTTTAATCGGTTTTTCCCCCCTTTACTTTATTTATTATTAATTTATACGTATTGTCCTTTTGAAACTTAAAGGCTGAGAGGTTAAAACATGCGCCAAAGATATAAAAAAAGTCAGCAATATTAAAATCACGGAATTTACATAAATTCGCGCGGGTCTATGATAAAACAAAGTGCTTTTATTTTACCTCATAATCTGAGCCATTCCTTCAGGAATTCCAATTGAACTCCATTTGAAATTAATTTTTCAGTACGTGCCCATTAAGAGGAACACGTTAAAGCCGGGTTTCTCCGTAAATGGGTGCAAAGAAAACGACCCTCTGGGGTTTGGACTGTTCCTCCTCACGTTCGCCATTTATGATTACAACTATAAATAAAATGAAGGTTGAATTAAAGCTGTAAGACTTGTTCTTATTTAGGGAGAGTGCGGGAACATTTAATCTTTTCGAAAAGGAATAAATCTTACGTAAACTTTCAACAAAACTTTGAAACGTTTAAAACGCACTTTAATTTATATATGAAAATGGGGGTTTCGTTCCGTTCCGTCCCTTTTTCTTCCGTCACCTTTTTGTACTAATAGGGCAACGTTTAATGCATCCAATTCTAAAATTATTACTTAAATGTTTTCAATTGTTTGGGGAAGTGTTTTCATGCATTAGTTTTAACACGTTTGGATAGACTTAAATGCCTGGAGCTGTCGTTCGAAACTTCGACATGAAATGCAAATATGGCGGAAGGTTAAAATAATATGAGAATTATTAAACAAAATGACTTGAACAATAATCATAGTTAGAAAAACAACTCTCACTGCAATTTGATGTCACTTTCAAGGGAATTGCGACCGTTACGTCAAAGCATTTGCCGAAGATCAACGAACAGACGGTCAATCCCGAAGGATCCCGAACATTTCCGAAGATTGTAACTGACCCCGAACGTCGTGCTGACTGTTGATAGCATTCGACTAAGTCTGGTTCTACGATCAGTGCAAAATGGGATAAAAAGCGAATACCGTTTGTTTTTCTAATTAGGAAGGAACAGGAACAAAACAGAACAACAGTGAACCAAAATTTTAAAGAAAAAAGAAAGAATTAAATTGATCTAACGTTTTGAAATGAAGAATTGAAAAAGGATAAAACAGATTACATATATTCGGATCCCCTACGGTACTGCCATCTACCGTCGACCAGCGGAACTTAGTTTGAAAACTTAATTTTGAATGTAAACAAACGAAGTGACATGACAGCAAGTCAGTTGCTGTTAAAAGAAATAAATCTAATTTCCACGTAAAAATGTTAATAAGTTACTGCTGCGGGAAAACCGTTTGCTGCAGAAGATGTTCACATCAACCTTAAATTCCCCAACGGTTAAAATCTGGGTCAAGAACATTCGGGTAGGATAAGTTTAGGTTAGGCTGTGATTTTTACGTCATTTTTTGTTAAATGTGCTTTGTCAGTTATAGCTGTTGCACAGTAGGTTTTGCGAAATTTATTGCCTCCGACATGAATTAAATTTTTTTTTTTAATTTAGAATTTAAAATCCATATCAATGAGTAAGTTTAAGTTATTAGTGAATAGGTCAAACATTTGTAAAATCATAACTGAGAGCTCATTAAATAAATACTGTACATCAATTCATCATATTTTGTTTTATTTATTTTATGATTATGTTGTATAAAATTTTTGTTTGCTTATGTACACATGGAGAGGGAAAATTAGACTATTTGAAACAGTTCTGGTTTTTTGTAATAAACAAAAACTTTGTAAATAAGAATTGGAATTTTTATCTCAACAACTGTGAATCAGCTTATTTATCTCTCTGTTTCCTGTATTCCTTCAGCTTCTTGGAATTCAATGGAATTTATCTAAACCATTTCATTTTCATAATCAAACCAATGCCTTAATTATCATTTTTTGTGTGCTTATCAAGCTAATAATTGGGGAAAGGCACAAAACATCCCAAGACTTCCTTTATCTTTCCAACCTGAAAGAAGTGAAATTCAGAAATATCAAATTCATAAGATAATATTTGATGATTAAAGGATAATATCAGATAAAATCATTGTCCAATAATCAAGAGGACTTATTTTTAGTCATTTGGGTATTTTGGGTTTATCACCTATCTGAAAGATAATTACTTTGCTAAATTTTTGAATTGACTTTGTACGACTAATGTCAACTGACAATGACGTCAACTTTATACCAAGCCCGGAAATTCCCGCTTTAGAAGTGTTTATTTTGTTACTTTTTAAAATTATTGAATAAATACGGAGACGATAAAGAATCTGCGGCATAAATGCGTTTGGTCCCGTTTTGCAGATCCGCAGGAACGGTTGTTTGTAAACTCCATTTTGTTTGTTGCTCAATGGATACAAACTGCCTTTATTTTCAGTGGCAATCAACTAAAACCTCTCTGATAAAGAGTTTACAGTTTACACAGAAAAGTGGTTTATTAGCTGAGCTGTCGTTTTCTGATGTCACCAACAAATGAAAAACTCGGACGATTTTTCTAGGTCGGTTAACGTCTCTGCATAAAGGAAGGCCAACTTGCTTACCTTAATGAGTTCGAGAGCATTGGCCTTGTATGCACCTGTACGTTAGCCTGAGGCAGTAGTTGTATTTTTCAAAAAGTCTAAATGTTTCTCTGATGGGGATGCTGATGCTGACAAGTCTCGGAGAGCTAAATTAGGATTACGGGAAGAATATTTTCATTGTTGTTCTAGATTTCAAAGTTGGCAGCACTGAGACTCCCCCGCGCGGGGAATTGTGCATTCGTTGCATTTTTTGTAACTGCTGAACCTGATTTGATATCAGATGTTGTTGTTGTCGGCGGTGACCGACTTTTGGTAAAATTTCAGGTTGAATTGTCTCTCTGTTGATAAACTATTTATAATAAACCTGAAAATTTTTTTCAACAATATTGGAATAAACAATTTAAATCTGACAGCGAATGAAGAGCCTGAATTCAGTCAGTGAGTCAGCATTGTCGGATTTAAGCTTTCGTTCGTGTGCTGTCGTTTATTTTTAAAAAAATTTCAAAAAATTTGGGCACCCCTGTTTCAAAGCAATTTATTTTTAGCCATCGAAGTAAAACTGTTGAAAAAACTTTTCATTATGTGATCTTTGCCAAAATTCGGTGCACACTGAGAAATTTCTGCTGTACTAATCACCGATTAGGATTCATTTTATCTTTGAAGAGATATCGAGGAAATTCACTGAAGATTAGAACTGTGTAAAGGTGATGTGATTCGGATTGGCGAAAAATATATTTCTGAAAAGAAATTTGGTGTATGTATCTTTTCAGGACGGTGAGGTTATGAATCAGTCGTGAAAACTTCGTTTTAATTAATAAAGCTTTGAGAAGTGCTCCTCTCATTCGACCTTGTTAGACTAACAGTGCGTAACATCCGCCCAATAACTGCTTCGCCATATTTCTTAAACACCTTCCTCAGATTGTTCTTTGTATCGAATAGTCGAAAATGCTTTTTATTTAAAACAAAATTAACGTATTTGAATTGTAGGTCGAATATTTTTTTATCAACCCTCCGAGGATTCAGATTCAATGCACACAAAAAATGCCGAAAAAGAATCATCGGTTTTTCCACCCACCTATTTAGTCGTAAGATTTTCAAGAGAATTTAATCTAAAATGTCTCCTCTGGTTCATAAATAAAATAAGAGGGAAGAAAAAAAATGGGGGCGCTGAACTTTTAGTGAGGAGACAACCCCTCACGGACTCCCTTACGAAGGTATGACGTCTTTTTATTTTATTAGTCATTAGGATTTAATTACATCTGTGTTGGTCTCACCTTTGTATTTATTTTTGAAGGGAATCACACTGCACCTCAGTGCCTCCACCATAAGGATTTTAGAAATTGCAGAAGATCTGGAGCTGAGAAAATGCGACAATACGGGTCTTGTGAGAGAATTCGTTCTCACTCAAACGGATTGCTTTCTAAGAGACGGAATGAGGGAAGAAGATTTGTTTTCCACCGCTGAAAAACAGAGTATAGTAAAGCACGAGCTGGAAAATATTAGAGTCAATTCTGGAGAAAATTTCCTACCCGGGTATCCTCTTCTGAAGTTGTATCCGGGACAGTCCATTTGTAAGTTTATGTCATTGAATGTTCATTAAATATTAAAATGTGAATGCTACTGTTTATTTTCTTCAGTGTATCTGTCGAAAGTTTTTTTCAAAAAATCTTTGTCAGATTTATCTTTTCAGTTCAATTATTAGTAAGCTACGGTTTCATTGAAAAATGTTATCCTCTTCACGAACCGGAAACGTTAAAGAAATTCGGTCAAAAATGGTATTTGGCACTTCTAAAGAATCAACCCTATGGTAAAGATTTTTTAAATTAATTTCTTTCCATCGTTCTGCCGATAGAAAACAATTTTAAAAATTTTTCAGATGACATCCGTGGTTACTTTGGAGAGAATATTGCTTTGTATTTCATATTCTTGGGTTATTACACCACAGCGTTAGTTCCTCCGATGATCCTCGGTATGCTGGAAATATTCATCCCTCACACAACCACAGTTTTCTTTTGTATTTTCAACGTATTGTGGGTTACGCTTTTTCTTGAGGTATTTGTTTTGTACCGTTGTACTGAGAGAACTTTAACTCTAAACAGCTCACATTTACAGCTGTGGAAGAGAAAGTCAAGCGAGATAGCTTTCAAATGGGGAACACTTGGACTGACCGTTATAGAAGAACCGCGACCTGCTTATTACGGAGAAATGGGCGTTGATGAAGTCACCGGAAGATATCAGCCACGTTATCCAAAATGGAAAACCAATGTTAAGGTGGGTATATAATAATAGAAACAAAGAGTAAAGTTAAAAAAGAAAAGTTAAAGATTGTCTTTTTCTTTCAGATGTACTGTGCATCGTTGCCAATAGTCTTCGTCTGTCTCGTCGCAGCTTTCTTTATCATGCTTTTGTTTTTCTACTTAGAAACGGCTCTTATTGAAGATAGAAAAAATGCTCAGGATGATTCATACACGGCCAAAGTATTAATTCAGCTTCCCAGCATTGTCTATGCGGGATTGGTATACGTAATGAATTGGTATTATAAGAAATTAGCAACGTTTTTAACCAATTGGGGTAATTAATTGTGTTTAAATTAATGTTTTCTTGTTGGTTCACTGTAATTCCTACTGTATGGTTTGTTTTTCAGAGAATCACAGAACTCAGGCACAGTTTGATCGCTATAGAGTAACAAAACTAGTCATGTTTGAATTTATCAACAATTTCATGTCCTTATTTTACATCGCTTTCGTCATTCAGGACTTGGAGATGTTGAAGTCTCAGTTGGCCACTATGTTGATCATTCAACAGTGGTTCAACACATTACAAGAAGCTTTAGTTCCTTTATTTATTCGTAATTATGGAAAAAAGGTGAACTATTCGAAGAGCGTTTAAGAGTAATTCATTTTTACTTTCTCAGGTTAATTGGGGATTTCAATTTCAGATATCCAAGTTTTTTAAACACAGTAAATTATTCAACTCTTCGTCATCTCTGACCGTCGTGAAAGATATAAATGATAATTTTGCCGAAGAAGTGGCCACTGTATTGCAATATGTACCCGTTTTGGATGAGGACGACCCGAGAGTAGATCAGGCAATAACAGAGGCCAGACTCGAACCTTACGAGGTGAGACACTGTTTTTAATCAGAACCACAGAAAATCATGTTCGTTCGCTGACGATGGGAATTATTTTTAGGGAACATATGACGATTATCTGGAAGTTTTCATTCAGTTCGGTTATGTGTTTTTATTTTCTTCGGTTTATCCAATGGCGGCGTTTTGGGCGTTCGCGAATAACGTTTTGGAGATTCGAGCAGATGCATTCAAACTTTGCAAAGTCTGTCAGAGAACTATGCCTCGAAGAGTGAAAGACATAGGCGCTTGGCAGGTAAATTTTACAGAACTAAACTGTTTTAACCCTTTGCACTGTTTTAAAACTTTAAATCGACTCTGTGGTCTTTTGTAAGTGGATCTTTTTATTTACAATATGCAATAATAATAATATACATATTTGACTTATATACAGATTTATCAAATTACAGAAATCAAAATTTATAATTATCTTAGTATTTTCGTGTTTTCTTCTCCATTTTTGCCTCTTCCCAATCTTCTGATTATCTCCTTCAATTTCTTCGTCTTCTCTTTCGTTTATTTTCTCTTTTATGCTCTTTATATTCACCTCCTTTATATGCAGCTGTTCTTATTATTACATTATTACTATTTTTGTTTCTTTGGAGTTATTCTCTTCTTTTCCTTCTGTTTCCTCTATTTTCATGTACTCTTTCATCTACATTTGTTTGCTTATAAATGTTTTTCAATCACTTGCAAAATGTTTGCCCAGTTTGACCGAAATCGTCTCGAGTTTCGAAAAAGTGCAAAGGATTAATACGAAATGAGCAAAATAACAAATGCATAAAAAAAGCTTCCTCTCTGCGTGATTATATTGCAGTCTTTCCCTTTTTTCAGAAATCATTTGAGTGGCTCGGAGCAATGTCCATAATGACCAACTGTGGCCTAATGTGTTTGTCCCCTCAACTTCGGGCCCTCTCGCCGAGCATGGGTCAGGTGGAATGGGTGCTCGCTTTCATCTTCATCGAACACATTCTGTTTTTTATTAGGCAGATCATAAATATTACAATTCACGAAAAGCCCGAGTGGGTGAGGACCGCTCTAACCAAAATTTTATACCAATCCAAACAAGCTCTTAAGAACGAAAGGATCTTAAAAAATAAAATTCATATATCGGAGAAATTAAAATTATGAAAATGCTGTATTTATGTGCGTATTTTTAAATTTTTTTATAGAAGAGTTTCCCAGGGACTAAATAATTTTTTTTTGATACTTAAACTTTTTCTATTAAATTGACTGATTTTAAACCAAAGCTATAATAACAATTGATAAAGTGCATTGAAAGCACTTAAAGCTTCATTTCTTTCCAATTTTATATTAACATGTTAATAAATTTGAAGTGAAATTGAGAAAACGTAATTAACTGCAAGAATCGCTAAGTGAATGTGATATTATTAAATTTTATTTTTAAAAAAAAAAGTCGCCATTCTCTCGATAACAAAATGAAAATTTTTCAATTTGATTTGAAGTGTTCGCTTCTTAAGTGCCATTAGCACTCGACAAAGAGCCATTCGAGTTTTTGTTAATAGATTAGATGCAATCCGATTGGATTTGGGTTTAAGGCTCATTCTACTTTTTCCTCCCTTCTATCCTTTCTCACCACTCAGACCTCTCAAAGTATTTATTCTAAAAGTGTAAATTCATGTTGTGTTTTGAATTGTTCTCTTGTTTATTCTATGGAACCCAATTTTTTTTGATAATTGTCGCAGGAGAAAGTCTTTCCTTTCTTCGACACTCAAACCGTTGTATTCACGAATTCTATTGTGCCACTTGAAACAATATTTTCTGGGTCGTTTTTAGAAACTCCCTTTTTAAAAATTTATGGAACCCCAAAAAAAATATGTGATTGCGATATAATTTTATTTACATCGAAAATGTGCCAATAAATATAGCGCTTATCGTCTAGGTCAGTGATGTCCAACCTATGGCCCGTGAAGGCGTTGCATGTGGCCCGTGCGTTATTTAATTTCTATTCATTTATTTTTCGCTTGGGCCGTCTGTGGACCACGTTGGTTTCAACTTTCTCCTCCTCTTCTTTTCTGCTGTTCCTTTTCTTTCCTCTTCTTCCAGTATTCTCTCATCTTCTTGCTGTTTTGTCAATATCATTTATGTTTTTTAACTTTCAAGTTATTAATTTCATTTTTATACGTTTTAACATTAAAAAATTTTAGTATTAAAATTGTGTAAAAATTACATCACTATTTTTAACCGATAAAAAATGTGTATGATCCCCTCAGAAATTTGTAAATTATATATTTTCGGTTGTATAATTTACCCTCTAATGCTTTTGTGCGAAATAGAAAAAATATAATGATAATATATATAATTTTTTATATTATTCGCCTTCCGGCATTAAAATAACAAACAAAAATGCACAATAAATAAATTTCACATCAGATTTCCCCTTTTCAACTTCTCTAATTCTCCCAATACCTTTTTCAACAAGGAAAATATATTATTATATTATTAAATTCTTCCTTATCTTTCGGCAAATAGACTATTTTTATGTTGTGGCCCGCGAAATTACACAAAACTCAAGTTTGGCCCTCATATTATGAAAGGTTGGCCATCACTGGTCTAAGTAATTTAATCTTTGTATTTATATGGTTTAATATAATATGATTATTAAATTAAATTATATTATTTGCCAGGAGGAGAAAGAGTTCCTAATCTGTCTTAAATCACAGAGGTCTGTAAAAAGTAAAAAGCAAAAGAGGAGATTTCAAACCTCTTAAAAGGAAGTAAAAAAATAAATAGAAAAAATCCAGTTGAATTTATATGGAAACACACAGCAATTTTCTCAAATTCCTGATGAACTGTCACTGTCTTCGAATGTGAGCATTTGACGACTTAAACAGAAATTCAATCCATAATTGCAGACTTTATATGACTCGCTGTCGACAAATGAGCTGGCTCACCTGTCCAAGGTGAGTTCTGTGAGGAGATCGGGGGGAGTGTATATTATTGGAATGAGGTTGCCGGCTACTCCGATATAAAATCGTTGATTAATTCATTAGGAAGCTGTGCGACTGGAATCGATTCATGGTCGGCGCATGGCGTTGTCATCTCACGAATCCCACCTAAACGAGGACTCACAATTTCTCACTTTGATTTAGTGTAAACCACTCATTCCAGCGGTGACCACCGGATTCTATTTCAGTCTCTTTTTCAATAACAGTTTGTCTTAATAAAAAATGTGAACATTCGATCGCGGAGTTTCAATGTAGTTTCAGTCGGCGAAAGAAATGCTTATTGTGTTTAAAACGTAGTCAATTCGTCATTAAAGCGTATTTCGTGGCCGGAAAAAAAGAGGGAAAATGGTCGGGAGGAGTATTTTGTTGTTTTTTATGTTATCTCTGTGTTATGTATTGTCGAACGGTCTGGAATTGCCGAACATGTCCGGGATAACGAGGGATTTAACCGGGAATTTGTCGGTGGATCATTTTTTTTCATTGTGGATTGTTTTCAACGACGACGACGTTCAAATTTCAGGTAGGCCTAATTTGTAAGGTATTCTGTGAGAAAGTTTATCAAGAAATGTGCTGTTCAGGATAATTTCTGAAGGATTTATCAATTTATATCTCTTTCTTTTAACGAAATACAAAAGTCTAAATTAAAAAAAATATATAATTATAAGTTTACATTTGAATTCTTTCCGTTAAATTTAAAAAATTAAAAACCCTAATTATGAGTGGAAAGGTTTCATCTTAAAAGAAAAGATGCAAATAATTATTTTAAAAAACTTAAATAGTAAAAAAAAGGTGCAAAAGATTAATCGTAAGAATGTCATATTAAATCGAAATAAATTTTTTCCTGTCATTTCTTATTTTCTGTGCTTTCGCACTTTTGTATATTTCTTAACTTTTTTGTCTTTTTTCTGCAGATATCCTCTGTTGTTAGTCTTTATCCCGTTGCGCACGTCATTGTAGTTGTCCTTAATTCTTATAAAAAGTTTTTATTGGAAGTCCCCGAAAAACACGTTTGTTTTTTTTCTAAAAAGCTATAAATTGAATGACGTTAGTCACTGGAAGTCTTAAAAACCAAATTCCCAAATAAAATAAATAAATAATTTGTATTTTTGAAAAAAAATTATTATTATTTTATCAAAATTAATTTTCCTGCCTCAATTTTTAGCATTAAAAATTTTTTATAATTCTTAATTTATATAAATTTTAATTATAATTAATAATAATATAATAAAATAAATAATAAATAACATAATAAATAATAAAATAATAATAAAAATAAACAACATAATAATAATATAAAAACAAAATAATAATAAAAATAAAAAATATAATAATATAAATTCTTAATTATAATTCTTTCCTAATGTTAAACACAGAGAAACATCCTCTCGGAATAAACAAACATCGACAGATATAATAAAGAATATATATTATTTTGGAAAAAGAAATAAATTCCAGAAAAGCGAAATCGTTCTTCAGAATATTCTTTCAAGTTTTATAACTCGTAATAACGGATGGGAAAGGTGGAAACAAAAACAAAATGAGAATCCCAGATCGATAGATGAATGGAAAGCCTGATTAGGCCGGCGCCAAGGCGCCTAACCTGATTAGGTACAACCTGGTTCTTAACGGATAGTGAAAACGATGAAGTCATTTCAGTGTAAAATATTCGCCTCCTCTGTGAACTGATTCGTAATTGTTGGATTTCTAGGGTAAAAAAATATTCGAAAAACTGGTGTACCCACTAAATATTACTTTCACTTACCCGAATAAAACGCTTTTATTATTAAAAACATGCGAAAGTGGAAATGAAAACACTTAAAATTGATTCCCTTTTCGAGAGAATTCAACCCAAAGGGATTAAGTTGTGGGTTTCAAAACAAATTCCATTTTTGAAAGGATTTCTTTGAAAACTGCCCCGTTTCAAATTTCTCATACTGTCTGAGGATGTATTTCATCAAATTGGCTTGAATTTGAAAATTTGACAAGATTCCAAATATTTTCCGTCAAACAGTTGAGATGACATTTAAAAAAAGAAGTGTGACATTGGTTTGAATCCTCCAAATGGGTTTCGAATCAGAGCGAAATTCGCTGAATAATACAACTTCATTTCGACTCCTCTGTCGAATAAAAGGGAACTTTGCGGGAGAACGGATTCAGATTACAAAACTCTACACATTATATTATGTCGATTCTACAAACAAACCTCGTTTATAACTAAGATTTAATGCTTTTCTGAATTTGGAATTCAGTTGGTGTAGAGTTTCTCTTGAATAATTCACCATTGTGAATCCCCTCGGAAATTCCTTAAATCTTCATATTAGTTCACCAATCGTTCTTCCCACCAACTGTTCTTCCTTTCCAGATGAAGAAAGAAAATAAAGACATTTGTCAATGAAAAATACTGTTCCAAACCTGTAACTTAGACATTTATGAATCATGCGGATATTGTATGCACTTTTACTAGAATGCATTAGTCATTTTTCTATGAATTCGTAGAATTGTCGCTGATTCCCAAAACGAGGCTCTATATTTAAGGTGCGAACCTGAACAGATTGGAATGGTTCTCGAGGACTGGATTATGACTCACCCACTTGTATTTTTACGCAAGTTATCAAATCCTGAGAAATTCGTTACCATAGCCAACGTTCCTATCAGTGCTATTTCGGTTGAAGTAACAGAGAAACATTTTCAAGGTTTAGTTTTTCGGTCTACCAATCGCTGAATCACCCAAATTCCTGCAGGAAATTCATCCAGGAAAATCTTTCCCCCACAGATAAACCATTCACAATACTCGTGCCGAAAAACAAAGGACCGTTTATGACAGACATCCTACACTCTTTCCCGGACATAGTCAAGGAAACGTTGACCGATCATATGGTTTTGGGGCAAAAACTGCGACTGGACGACATATCCGGAGCTTTTCATTTCCGAACGTTGGGTGGAAAAATCGTCAGTGTTCAGGAGATTAACGGTAAGCAGTCGGAAACCGGAGGACAATGTGTTCCCTCACAGCCTCACACTAATTAAAAGTGTTAATTTTTCAGGGACATTATACGCTAACAACGTTCGTGTTTTGGAGCCGCGGATAGACGTCCCTGGAGGGGGCGTTCTCATTATCCTGGAGGATTATTTATTCCCGTTCGGGGTGCACACCCCTCCGGAGGCTTTATTCACAACCACCCCCACGCCCTCCAATATGGTCACCGTAGAGAATTCCAGTGAAGGAACCAATTCCACTTTTTTCCAAAATCTCGTCGACCTTTTGTCTTTCTTCAAGAACGGAGTTCGAGTTTTCCAGCATTTTCTCTCGAGATCAAACGTGTCTCATCTCTTGAAAAACGGTATTTGTCCTCCTAACTCATCAAAATTCTCATTATGTGGAAGTAAAATGATGCAACTTCGGTGCACGTCTCCTCCTCATTAATATTAATGAGATCATTTAGATGTCGGTGACTATATTTTTTTTTTAATTTGTTTCAGACGAAGAGTATACGGTGCTCATTCCCACAGATCACGCATTCCAGCGTTGGCACCCGATCGATTGGGGGTTTTACCCCTTTTCTGTACCTGAGTTCACTGAAAGCGTCATTATTAACCATTTCATTTCCGGAAACCTAAGACAAGATAATATTAAAGACGGACAGACGGTTAAAACACTGGGGGGCAGAGATATAGTCTTTACCAGGAACCGTAAGTATAATTTTTTAAAAAACGGAAAAGAACCATGGCGCCTTTGGATTTTATTTCCTTAACCCAGTGATGCCCAAACTACGGCCCGCGGGCCATATCCGGCCCGTGAAGGTGTTGCATGTGGTCCGCTCTTTTATTCCTATATTCACATACCTATTTGGTGATTTCGGTCCATTTTAATTGTTAAATAAGGGATTATTCTAATATTAGAATAACTTTCAACGGGAGAATAACTTCAATTTTAAATTTATGCTTACGCTTTCGAATTCATTCGGTCATATAAGTCAAAAGGACTGCTTGCATAAAAATGTAAAAAGGGTAAAGCCGGAAAAAAGAGGCAAAGGTAATAGCCATGAGAGCAGGAACGTAGAGAAAAGAAGAAAATGAGAAGAGAGAGAAAAGGAGGAAAAGAGAAAAAGGGATAATGAGAAGAAAAGAGGAGAAAATTATAAAAAGAGAAAAGGGGGAAAAACAGAAAAAGAGAAAAGTAAAAAATTAGAAGAAAGAAATAAAGGGAAAAATGATAAAAAGAGAAAAGGGGAAAATGAGAAGAGAGTAAAAACTAATTCCATATTTAAAATCCATATTTAATTTTCTTATACGTTGTGGCCCGCCAAATTACACCAAACTCAACTTTGGCCCGCACATTATCAAAGGTTGGCCATCACTGCCTTAACCCATTGGGTGCTAGAGAATTTTTATATTACGTAACTCATACAATATTGTAATGGCATTTATTCCAGGTTTTATTAAAAAAAAACACTACCAGATAACTCGTAGCTAGCGTCACTGAATAAAATTCCTGTACTGAAATTTCTGTATAAAATTACTGTATCAAAAAAATTCCACTACGAGATATCTCGTAGCTGGCATCAATGAAGTTTTCAAAACCAATTTTTAGACTGTAAGGCTATTCATGCATGACTGTAGTTTTCCTCAGAGGTAATTTCTGAGTATGAGAATCGAAAAATTATGTTTACAGCAAAGTGATATACTCAAATTTATGCTCCAAAGCTTTTGTCCATTGATACAAGAATGGACAAATGGGTTTTATACTGAGATCTGCCCCGGAAGGACTTTGTCCATGATGTCTTTTTTTGTCCGAAAGCTTTCAGTGGAAGCCCAAAGCACACGGCGCAAAATACTCAGGCCTAATTGCAGATGACGTAATCACCTGTCTTAGACAACCATTTTCAGGACTAATGGCTGACGCCCATTCTTTTGTCCTTGCAGAAAACTACGGATCAGGTTGCAAACCACCGTTCCGGTGGGAATTCCTTGTTTATTGTCTCGTGGTATTTTCAAGAACTATAGCGAGGAATTTGCATTCCAAATCCGACGATGGTAAATCCCGAATCTGTGCAAAAAAAAATAAGTTCATATTTTCACGCAAAAGAATTCGCTTCCGGGTTTAAATGGAAACACTAAAACATGCATTTTTTATCCGTTACTCGCTCAAATATTTGACAAACAAAAGGAAAATGCAAATCAATGACAACCCATTCGGAATTTCAATTAAAAATCTAATCAATACTTAACATGCAGGCGAGACTTGACGTTCCTTACAAATTTGCATCGCGGATCAACTCAATGATAAATTAACGATTTGTAAAATCTGCATCGGACGCCACTAATGTGCTTCTCTAATTATCGGCATGACAATTCTACAAATTTTTACTCATTAACACATTTCTCTCGTAGTGTTCTTTCTTAGCGCAAACGGAGCACCCATCGTCAGAGGAGACACTCCCATCCACCATGGAAACCTCATGTTCATATCAGAAGTTCTATTCGTGAGCGAAGCAGAAGTTCAGAAACTCCATCAACAAAACAAAGACAAGGAAACTCCACCGCTTCTCGCTTTTCCCTGGTTTGGAGCACAGTTTCTCTCTCACGCGTTTTTGGCATTGGAAAGGCAAAGGAGATTTTCCCATATCAGTAGATTTCTCAATTTAGCTGACCTGGCTCCTTACGTCTCGGGGAAAGGTAGGAAGAACACTTTTCTTCTCTTAGGATTGAACTTGAAGAGGTGATTCCGTTTCAGGGTATACTTTTTTCGTGCCCACCGATGATGCTTTCGAGGAATTGGGTCTCGGTAAAGTACCCGATAATTATCTATCGACGGGTGAAGGTCTGAATGTTCTCCTCAACCATTTTGTCAAGGGAAGACTATATGAGAAAGACTTGAAGAATGGCACGGAGTTCACCACTCTGGGAAATAAAACCATTCACGTGACTAATGAAACAGGTAAAATGAAATTATTAATATTTAAATGTTATTAACGCTCTTCGGGAACTTATGCTTATCCATACCGAGAGTCTCAAAGGTCGTTAATTAATTCCATCCCGTCAACAGTAACAAACTGTTATAAAGCCTCACCTGAGACGCATTTTTGGATCTCATTAAAATTTTTAATTTTTGTGAACTAATTTCTTAAGTTATGCATATCGGATTGCTGAAAAATTTACATTGAGTTACATTGAGGATTAAAAAACTTTGTTGAAATGGGAATACTTTATCAGATTACCGAATCCTTTCTCCTATAATTCTTGGAATGAAATCAAACTTTTCTTGCAGATGGAATATACATAAACAATGCCAAAATCATCGAAAGTGAAATCTTCGTTTACAATTTGGGAACAATGTTTTACATAAATAAGGTCCTCTTTGCTGATAAGGATTCTCTACCTCCACTCAAAGAAGAAACTCCCTGTGAAAATTCACCGACCACGACTGCTTCCACGACTATGAGCAAAGCAGAAGTTGAGAAGATCCCTGAAGAACTTTCAGAAGATTTAGGCACTCTTCCAGATGCTCTATTGGAAGAAGAGGCCACTAAAACTACATCTATGACACCCACTGACAACTATGAGCAAGAGATCATTACAACAGAAGTAGTGAAAACTGATTTAAATAAAGATTATATTCAAAACAAAGAAACATACAAACCTGAAGTCAATAATAATTCAAAATAAATTTATTTAATTAGTTGTTTAACTTTTCATGTATTTCATTGATACCTAAAATTACAAAACCTTCTTTATTATAAAAACCTTTTTGTTTCAGTCTAACAGAAAGTATGGGTTCAATTACAACTTAACTTAGTTATTGCCAGCAGAAAAAGTTAAGCAAACAAATGCTGTTATGTATTAATGAAAAGGCTTTGTATTTGGTAAATAAGTGAAACAAATAATGTTCTTTTCATAATTTAACAAGTAATTACTGAATTTCTCTTGACACAGTGTCTGATAAATTTGTTTTATGATCAGCCAAATTAGGCCTTGCTTCATAAGTACAAATTGTTACACCATGACGATGCCCTTCACTATATTCTCCTCTCAGTCCTATGTAGTAAATCTTTGTAGTTTCCCCACCAAAATTCTTTGGGATGTGAATTGTCAAATGATGAACTGAAGAAAACTTAACAATCCTGAAAAATAATTTCATTTTAACAGGTCTTTAAAAATTATTTTATAAAATAATCTAAATAAGATTATCAGTATAAAATATTTGGCCACAGTGAAAAAGTACTGACTTAAGTTAACATTTCTTAAGATCTTAAATACCTACTTGGTAGAATATTCTAAGGTTCCTGTAGTGTCAGGATGCAGTTCAAAATCCTGATCTGATTCTATGGCAACATCATCAAAGCTCATATTCGGACGATTCTTAAATCTGAAATATAATAAATTGAAATGAAATTACCCAAGTCAACTTCATAGCTGGCAAAAGTCAGAAGACTTACAATCTCATTTTAGAAGGATGAGTTTCACCTTCTCCGCCGATCATTATGATCCCTTTTAATTTAATATTGCCCGTAAAAGGTATATTAAATAGTAGTTCTTCATCTACATCACTTTCTACAAACTACAACAAAATTTTTATGAGAATAAATGTAAACTTTCTTTGGCAACACATCAAACATAACCTTACTTTATCTGTACTTAGTCTGTCCTCCCATGCTTTGAAGACTTCTTTTCCAGAATGTTGAATTTTTTCGTTCAAACATTCCAAATTTTCACTGTCTATTTTTTTGAAGAGACTATACTGAATACCCATTTCTGGAGTTTCATCGTGTTTATCATCTCCATCACAACCGGTGTGATTATGACTGTGACCTGACATTCTTAAATTAATCTCTACTTAACTGTGGTAAAATTATTTATCAAATAAAACTGAACAAGAAGAGGTAATTACAAATTGTGATATAAAATTTTGCAATTACTTAAAAATTCAAACTGTCACATATTAATACTCTATGTCACCCGTGTTCGCAGATATTTTATTGGTTATTTTTCGAACACATTAATTCGAATCTGTTACCAAAGGCGGGATGTACAGTTTTATTCAAAGACAGAAAAATATCAGTTAATCAATTGAAATAACTAAAAATCACTTAATTTAAAGGCTTTAGTACGAACGACGAAAAATTTTTGTATAATTTTTTTGGTTTTTCAACTTAAAATCTTTTATAGATAAGGGAACTATTAACAAATTCTGGGAGTTTTAAGAGTTCCATTGGGATATAAAACCGTTTAAAAACAGCTTTCATTTGAACTACAGCGCTTTGAATTTTCATTAAATTGTCCATTGCCCCATTACTTTTCTATTTGAATGTCAAAAATTCGGAATGAGAAAAGATAGACTGATTTAAGACGGTCACTTTTATCTGCATTTGAACCGCGTTTAAAAATAATTTCAATTAATTTATTTAATAGACAACAACATATAGTAAATAAACATGATAAACTGACTCCATAAAGTTGAAGAAAATTAACTTGAGGATGAGACTCACATTAAAATTTTCAAGCATAAAACTGCAGTAAAAGACAACTGAAATTTAAATTAAAGATTTCCCCGAATCGGAATGTAAACAAAGGAAAACCAATGAGGGTAATTAAATCAACGATCAAAATATTATTTATTTTTAATAGTTAAAAACATTTAGGATGATCTCATCTTTTTTTAGGATGTATTATTAGGAATTAAAAGTTTTAATAAAGTATTTATTAATCAGACTTTATGACTCTAAAATGGCGTTCGCTAAGATGAATGATTGAATGAATCATTTTAATTAACAAAAAAACCCAACTGATACTCTGAGGTTCCTAAACTGTGACATTTTATTTTCTGATAATCTCATTTTCCGATGAAACTGTCACGTATTTGAACCGAACCCGGTTTTTAAGGTTTCAAATGAACATGGACTAGTTTTAATAAAAGCATTTTGACTAATTCTCTTTTTGGACTGCTCTTTTCTGGCGCGATAGGATGCACCCAAAACATTAAAGAGCTCAATACTGACCCTATTCACCAACACTTCGTTGATTTATATAAATACAATATCACAGAACAAAGTAAAAAAAACAAAAAAAAATAAGAATTCTACCAGCGGACAGATATCTTATCTCCATTTTCGACAGAATAAAAATTCAAGTCTTTTAAATTATCTTCTAAAGGCACTTCCAAACCGTCTGCCCTCTGAAAAAGAAAATTGAAATTCATAATAATAACCAGTCAACAATAGAAACAAAAAAAATACAGATTATGATAGTTACCTCAGCATGAACGCAAAATAAGCGGGGCATTGTCGAGCCGGTGTTAAAAAGTCTTTGAATGAGACCCGACAACTTCTGTATGGACATATTATAGGGGACTTTTTTCACGAAGGACCTGTCAGGCGAGAAAATTTCTATTTGGATTAACTGACTCTTTAATGAGGTTGGTAATTTCCGCAATTCGTTCTCATCAGGCGCTCCATATTCTGAAACAAAAAATAATATCACATTTTATAATGTTTCTAAATACACTCAATAAATCACACAGTACTTAGAATAAATACTGTAATTTCACATTAGCTCTACCTCTAAGGTTTTACATTTACCATTAATACAATAAACCTTCGTAAATATATAAATTATATAATGCGGTATAATTTTTAGTATACACCAGTGATGGCCAACCTTTAATAATGTGTGGGCCAAAGTTTAGTTTGGTGTAATTTCTTCTCTAATATAAAATTAGCTTTTACTCTCTTCTCATTTTCCCTTTTTCTCTTTCTTCTCATTTCCTTCTCTTCTTTTTCTTCTTTTCTCTACGTTCCTGCTCTCACGGCTATTGCCTTTGCCTCTTTTTTCCGGCTTTACCCTTTTTACATTTTTATTAAAGCAGTCCTTTTGACTTATATGACCGAATGGATTCGAAAGCGTTCGCGTAAATTTAAAATTTAGCCGAAAGGTAAGAAAGAATTTCAAATTGAAGTTATTCTAATATTAGAATAACCCTTTATTTAAAAATCAAAATGGACTAAAATCACCAAATACGTATGTGAATATAAGAATAAAAGAGTGGGCCACATGCAACACCTTCACGGGCCGTAAGTTGGGCATCACTGATATACACAATCATTGTATTTCATCTTCGATCAAATCCCCAAATAGAAACATAATTAATTACTTTCTATTAATCTATGATAGCTCGGATGCAATCCCTTAAAAGAAAGTTTCTCTTCCTCTGTATTTAATTTAAGCCAGGCCGTTCCAAAACGTTTTAAATAATCGATTTCTGCTCCTTTTCTTTCTTCTGGTAAAATATTCTGGCCGTTTAGCACCTGCAAAAACAATTTGTTATTATTCAGTGCGTTAATAAATTCCAGGTTTCTTCTTTTTTTCCATTTCCACCGAATGAATAGTTAATTTAATACATATTCAGGAGTCTCAATTATCATAGAACAACCTACCTGTAGATTTTTAATTCTTGCAATGATTAACTGATGATTAGTCTCCAAACTTTCTTTTGCCAACACCGGATTATCCCTGAATCTCAAATCGTACAGACTCTGCAATTTGTCCAACTCAGATATCGAACACCAGTCACTGATATCATTTTCGTTGAGTATTAAATTTCTTAAATTTTTAAACAAACAAGTTAAACTCGAACAAACTTCAGATTCCGGTGGGAAATAGACTTTATCGATCCGACAATTGCTAACGTTCAACGTGGCTAAAGTCTTTATGTTTCCTAATTTGTTCACTTCCTCCCACGACTTAAGAGGATTTCCCTCCAAATCCAAGAAGCTCAGATTGGAAAAAATCTTTGTACTTGGCGAGTCTAACGTTTCTATTCTATTATATTGAACTTGAAGGGCTTCGATGTTCAAAAAGAATTCCGAACAGGCGAGCACTTGCATCCAATTGTACATTAATTTTCCTAAGATTATGTGCTGCAAACTTCCGAACGAGTCACTGTCTACTTTTCCTAATATTTTTATGCGGTTGTCACTGGAAAAAAAAGACAAAATAAATAGAATGCTTTGTGACTGATTGGTGGCCGATCGTTGTCACGTAGTCAGCGTATGATTCGTGAATGTTCACTACAGTAAGCAGCCAAATATTAATAAAAAAAATCGAATTAGGAGTCCATCAGAGTGAGAATCACCTAAATTAATGCCCAAATTGCAAAACTAAGAGTTTATTGTACCCTTTTTAATCAAATGGCTTTGACTTGAAGTGGTAAACTAACCTCAAATTAAGAATCTTGAGATTTTTCAGTTGATGACCTATTTCTGCGACAGCCTCCCAACTGCCTAACAGTGTTCTTGACAAATCTAATTCTTCAATGTTAGGACTTAGATGAAATAAAGCCGAAGGGGGTCCGGCGCCGTTCACGAGAAAATCCCGAAGTAACACCACCCGTAGATTTTGAAAATCACTGCAACAAAATTTTCTTTTCATTACATAAATGCATTTCCCATCCATAATCTCAATTCATTAAATTAAACAAATACGATCCCAAAGGGTTGGATCCTCATGAGGCAGAAAACATCATCCCAATAAAGGATCAATACCCATTGTTATCAGACACTTGAACAGGTACTTTCAAAGAAAGAAGTACACATTATCTCAAATTGCGAATAAAAATTAAGCCTAACTGAGGGTGATCAAAATTTGATCATAACCACCGACTATTATTAGAATTACAGAGGGGGCAGTTTATCAGAGATGATCATGAAACCCAAATTCACATTCCATGTCAATTATTTTAACTCTTTGGGGTCGTATAAATTTGGGGATGGGTATCTATTGCTCGGAATTAATTTGTTTGGAAAGAGCAGGGATACATATACATAATATTCAGTAATATTTAGTAATATTTTAACGAGAGAGAATCTCTAATTACTGCTAAATACAATTTTCTTTGTATGTGCGAACGTTCATGATACCTCTTGTACAACTTTTGTTTAGATTAAGTTTTGTTATATCCAATCGATAGTTCATGAAAAGGTTCTTTAGGCATTGAGGTTCCCTCAGGAAAAGTTTAAACTGATATAGGAATGCATACAGTATGTATTTCTGTGGTGGATGAGAGTAGACATACGACCACAAAGGGTTAAACTGATATAGAAATGCATACAGTATAAGATCGTATACAGACAAACGACAGCAAAGGGTTAAAGTGATATAGGAATGCATACAGTATAAGATTCGTATATATTCGTATAGTTCCTTGCTGTGGTGGCTGAGAGTAGACATACGACCGCAAAGGGTTAATAAAGAAACATTTCACAAAAGAGTAAACTCATTTCTTTGGGAGCAAAACAACCCTTTTATTTCCTCAATTTATCAATTCTTCTTTCACTGTTATATTAATGAGGTCAAAATCGTCTCCTTTTGACAACTTATCGGTTCACATGGCCGTACATGGCGACGGCCTTTTGGCCATCCATGGCCATAACCGATCTTGAGATTAAAATGGAAATTTTAATAAAAATAAAACAATCTGATATTGCGAATTTGATAGCGATCTCGGTTACGGAAACCTTTCTGCGGCGCAGATAAAAGCGCAATTATCAAATCTATTCGATCAAATCACGCCAGGTGTAAGCGTAGTACTTATCAAGAGAATTTATTCTGACTTTGGGGGGACAGAATCACTCTTCGCAGCAAATCCTAACAATCATTTAAGCAATATACCGCAATAAAGTCACCGGAAATTCAATCATTACATTCGGACTAAGACAATTTTAACACTAAAACGACATCAAAATAATAAAAAGCATTAACTGTTATTCCCCCTTTACGACAAATCATAAAAAATGTATAAAAATTAAAAAACTTTAATTAACGCAGTTTGAAATCCCATTAAATGTGGGCTCTCCTAAAAAAAAACACTCATTAATGAGAAAATTTAATTCTGATTATGAATGAAATTATGAGTGGGACCAAATCTGTGAGCCAAAATTATAATAAGAATGATTTTGTCTTCAGTTTTTTTTTAAAACCTTATTTATCAGTTCTCGGTCATTATCATAATTTGTTTCCTATCTATAGTTCTGATAAATCTGGCTCCTATTTATATCTTAATAGTGTTTCATCGCAGATTTCCAGATTGTTCTCAACAATAGAGAACTGTCAACAATACAGTAAGGTGCCAAAGTTTATTAGTTTTTTTTGTTCAAATTAATAAGTTAATACTGAGATTTGTGTTTAAATAAAATAATTCATAGATAAAAGTGAAATACGTCTCTGTGCTTAAAGACTAAAAATGATTCGTTTGATTTTTTTTATGGGATTGACTTACGTCGCATACGGGATTCATATTAATTTTATAGACTGTGGACCCGTTTATTCGTATATGGCGGAAGAAGTGTTTTTGGACGTGACTTGTAAAAAGGAGCCGTGTTTTTTATACATGAAAAAGCAAACCAATTTGACGGTTACGTTCAAATCGAACCACATTGTCGCGGACGATTTAACGGCGGAATCACACATGACCGTTGGCGGTCACAAGCAAAAAGTCGAAATCACTCCGATAAAATGTCCCACACATGTGTGTCCCGTGCTGGCGAACGAGAATAAAAAATTCTCCGTGCTCCTGAAACCGACTTTTATCGCGCCAAATTATCCGGTCGCCATTTTTTTGGAACTCTACAATAAAAAGCATGAAAAACTCGTTTGCGTTTCCTTCAAGGTGTTGATCGTTGATCCCGATAAAAAGAATTTATGGAGAACAATTGATTACTAAAATGGTTAATTTATTAAAAAAAAAAAAAGGATTATCAATAAATTAAAGGGTATTATTTAAGTGGTTTTTTGTTTTGATGTAAATCAAAAAAAATACCCGATTTGTTTCAAATAATTTTTTAACCTAAATAAAATTTCATGACTTCCCTTTTGTATTTATTTTATCAAATATTATCAAGAAGGAGTTTCTGTATTATTAAAATTATATTTGTACTATAAGTTTCAAATTTTGCTTATCTACTGATATCAGTTAATTATTTATCATAAACTAATGCATTAAACAATTACAACCAAATATATATTTCAATGGCAAAATTAAAACAAACCCTTAATTGGATTCTCATTTATAAAATCCATATTATTTAAGTCAGCCATTGATTGAATAAATCATCTTTAATTAGTTCAATTAAATAAACACTCAGGTGACTTTAGTACAATAAAAATATAACATAAGCAGAATCAGTTTGATTATTTACTCTGTTCCAGCATTTTTTTTTTTCAAATTTGTTATTTTTATATTATTACTGCAAATGTGTTATTTTGTGCTATTATTTAGAGGTTTTTCCTCTTTCCATCTTTTTATAGATATTGAATATTTATAAGATATTTTTCTAAAAATTTATGAAAATTACCTTTGAATTGCACGACATATAATTAATGTTGTTTTTACTGATAAGATATAAAAAATAATTGGAAATCCCACTAGTTGTGCAACATCATGATGGAAATTTGCTTAAGCTAATTGATTTTTATAAGAATGTAAAAATATAAAGAATAATTTACCTCTGTAATTTATTTAGCTTCTCCACCCCTACAACTTCAAAAACTTTTGCTCTGATTTCATGTTGAACTTGAATCATAGTCTCCAAGTCCAGACCAACATTTGGGTCTGTTACCAAACCATATCTCTTTTCAATGGCTTCCACAATGGATATGCCTGTACTGACTTTTCCAGGGCGCACAAAGGAAGCTGAGGTGGGAGAGCTGAGGAGATAAATAAAATTAATACAACTGAAATTATTGATGTTGGAATTAATGAAGGATTACTTTACCTGGCTTGAAAATACTGAATTCCCATGTAAGTTCCATTATGTTTTCCTCTTTGTGCATCATCCCAGTCAATACCTAGCCAAATTCCTTCTGCACCTGAAACTTCTCCGATATATTTCACAGTTCCTTTATGGCCAGCTAAATCAATTCTGGAACCTACTAAAATATGATCTCCCACCATATTTTTCTCTCTTGTAATTGAATCTTCTTTTAGTTCCTTCATTTGACCTTCCAACTATATTAAAAATTTCTCTGTGTAAATAAAAGGTTTATGTTATAAAATATGATTTTACGGTCAAAACTTTTTGTTTATTTGAAAACCGATTCACATCAGTTTTAAGTTTCAACTTCTAATGTAATAATTTCCAAATGAGAAATTATGATTACTAGTGATTTTCATAAGTGAGCTAATGAAAAAATAAATCTCATTTTTAAAGATTTTGATTTTTTATATTAATAAATATTATCGATTAAATTACTTTAATGAATATTCTCACATTTCCAGCTTAAATTATGTTTGAGAAACACTTTCGAAATACTAAAGAAACCATAGACATACATTACAGTTAAGGTAAATAAAAAGCAGTTTGGTGGAAACTTTATTCCCATGCAAATGGATTGTTTCAGCTTATTTCTTCAATAATAAATATTACATGAAAATTAAAAATAAAAAATTCAACTTCAAAAATATTAAATATTTTGCCGCACTCTTTAATGTGAAGAAAGTAATTATTGTCTATGGCAAATGGGCACGTGGGAAAGATAAAGTTAGTTCGTTTAAGAATCAGTACAGTACTTAATTTTTTTCTTAAGTTTAGGATGATTTTAAAACTCTTTACTGCCCAAGGTAAGTTAAAGTTTATCAAATGAATTTTTTTAATGAGTGCAAAAAATTTATTTCGAGATAGTATTTGTTCTTGTTAATACTCTCCAAATCTGAATTATTTACGTACTAATAAAATTCCAATAATTTTAAATTATCTATTCGCTTACGAGCACAAAGTTTCAAAGTTGGAAAAGTTTCGTTTTAAAAAAACTTACTTAAAAAAGTGTCGTTTAAATTCAAACTTTTACTTACTAAACGTCCGCTGAACTAAATTACGAATAAAGTTAAATTTTCTTATTATATATATTTCTTTTCAGGATTATAATTAAAAGTCAATGAAAATATATAAAAAGTTAACTCAAAATCAATTTTAGTATTGTTTTATTTAATTATTTTATAATGTCACATAGCAAATATGGAAGATTTGGGCCGTTAATCGGTTCAATCGACGAAGGGACCAGCAGTGCCCGATTTATTATATTTTCTGCAAGAACTGCAGAAGTTATAACACTGCATCAGATTCCACTGAAAGGGATTTACCCTCATGAAGGGTATGTTGAACAGGATCCTACAGAAATCATAAATGCAGTTCATTCATGCATTGAAAGTGCCATAGAAAAGCTGACTGCTTTAGAAATATCAAAATCAGATATTGTTGCTGTGGGTATCACAAACCAAAGGGAAACTTCTGTTGCCTGGAATAAACTCACTGGAGAACCATTATACAATGCAATAGGTAAACATTTTTAGCTGAATGGAACTGAAACATTCCAAAAGTGTAGCTTAGATTATTTCCTAAATTAAATTCAGGCAATATGTTTAAACTATCTGGCAATTGCATTAGCTGATAATTTTTTAGTTTGGTCTGATATGAGAACTCAGACTCTTGCTGCTAAACTGATTGAAGAATTGCCAGATAAAAACCCAGACCACTTTAAAAGGATTTGTGGCCTTCCTGTGGCAGCCACTTTTTCTGCATTGAAGTTTAGATGGCTTTTAGAAGAAGTTCCTGCAGTTAAGGCAGCAGCTGATAATAACTCTCTTTGCTTTGGAACAATTGATTCCTGGTTAATTTATGTAAGTCAATTAATTTATTAATTATTTAAATAAAAATTAAAAAAAAGACAGTAACCCAACATCTCCTTCTTAGGTTACATTATAATAAAATAAAAGTTTTCCAAACTCAAAACAACTCACAAAAGAGTTATATAAAAACTTTAATAAGTCAGAAATTGAATAATTATTAATTTTCAGAATTTAACTGGTGGAAAAAACAATGGAGCTTTTTTGACAGACTGCACAAATGCCTCAAGGACTTTGCTTATGAATCTGGAATTGATTCAATGGGATACAAATCTTTGTAAATTTTTCAAAATAAATCCCCAATGGCTCCCCGAAATAAGAAGTTCATCTGAAATTTACGGGTACATAGATAGTGGGATTTTGAGCGATGTGCCAATATCTGGAGTGAGTGATTTATTTTTATTGATTTTACTAAAATGTTTACTTTACTAAGACTCGAGATATTTTGAATGCAAACAAAACTCTTTAAATTCCCAATCGTCGTAATCTTAGTTTACCGGTTCAATAGTTAGCTCGGGAACTATTAACCCTTTGCACTCGAGGCCTTTTTCGGTTGTGCGAATCAGCAACTCGAGACGATTTCGACCAAATTGGGCAAACACTTTAGAATTGCTTGAAAAACATTTATAAGCAAACAAACATAGATGAAATACAACATGAAAATACAGGAAACAAGAAGGAAAAGAAGAGAAGAACTCCAAAGAAACAAAAATAGTAATAATAAGAGCAGCTGCATATAAAGGAGGTGAATATGAAGAGCATAAAAGAGAAGAGGAAGAAACTGAAGATAATCAGAAGAAAAAATGGAGAAGAATACACGAAAATACTAAGATAATTATAAATTTTGATTTCTGTAATTTGATAAATCTGTATATAAGTCAAATATGTATATTATTATTATTGCATATTGTAAATAAAAAGATCCAGTTACAAAAGACCACAGTCGATTTAAAGTTTTAAAACATTCGGGCGCTGCTCGAGAGCAAAGGGTTAAAATATATTATTTAATTAATTATAAATTTAATTAATTGTTCCGGGGGGTTTACGCATGAATTCGAAACACGCTGTCATTATTAACAAAAGAACACAGAAAGATAGTAAGCTTTATCGGGTGATGTCATGGGCCATTACGTCAAATTAACCGTGACCTGAGATTCACTTTTCAGTCGTTTTGTTTTATATGGGAAGGATATTCGGGAAATGAATAGTCATTCTCACGCAAACACTTTTAGTGCCTGGGCGATCAGCAGGCAGCGCTTTTAGGTCACATGTGCTTGGAACCGGGTCAGGCGAAGAACACCTACGGGACGGGATGCTTCCTCTTGTGCAACACGGGATCCTCGATAATTAACTCCCGACATGGGCTCCTCGCGACGGTGGCATTTCAAATGGGAAAGAATGTCCCCGCCAAATATGCGATCGAAGGTTCCGTCGCGGTCGCCGGTTCTGCTTTTAATTGGCTCAAAGACAATTTGGAAGTGTTGGACGACGCCAAATCAGCAGAAGCCATCGCTGAAGCCGTGACAGAAACAAACGACCTTTATTTCGTTCCGGCTTTCTCGGGACTCTACGCTCCCTATTGGTGTCAGGACGCGAGAGGGTTCGTATTTTTAATGAATTTCGCACGGATTGAAAAAATTCACATAAATATTCACCTGAATCAGAGTTATTGTAGGTATAACTGAAGAAACTAAAGCGAGTCACCTTATAAGGGCGGCATTGGAAGCAGTTTGCTTTCAAACTCGAGATATTTTGGAAGCGATGGAAAAAGACTGCGGGTTTTCAATGAAGCAGTTATTGGTGGACGGCGGAATGACTAAAAATTCGTTATTAATGCAATTGCAAGCCGATTTAACTGGAATCCCAGTGGGTGAGTGACAATTTCGACAACTTTCGGGAAAAATAAACTGAGAAAATAACGCGTTGAATTTACACCGACAGTAAAACCGGGGAACAGCGAAATGACAGCACTCGGAGTCGCCATTGCTGCTGGCAGCGCCGAAGGAATTCAAGTTTGGAATTTCGATCGAGCAGCGATTCCTTCGAGTAAAGTCTTTTGGCCATCCATTTCCAATAAAGGTCGGTAATGTTATGATGAATTACCTCATTCGTGAATAATTCATGAGTTTCTCTGTTATTTTGTTAAATTTTCCAGAGCGCGATTTGAGATATTCAAAATGGAAAGACGCCGTTGAACGCAGTTTTGGTTGGACGAATGACTCTTAAAAAACTCATTGTTGAGAAAAAGAATGCCGACAGTCAACTTTAACGGCTTAATTATGAATTTTTATCCGGTGAAAAGGGAATGCGATATCGGGCATTTAAAAAATTAAAGCTTTATGATTTGGGGTTTCATTAAGCAATAAATGATTAATAAAATTATTTTTATTATTAAAAAAAAAAAACTCGTTTCCAATTTGGTTGAGAGTCGTTGAGGCTAAACCGAACTCCGCACAGACAGTAATGCATTAGCAGTTCGCGTCCTAATTTTCACGAATATTTTCTAAAAATATCCAACTAATACACAAAGAGTTTGATGAATTGTCAATCACTCAAAAACTTGTCAAACTTACAAAAACTTTAGAGCATACTTATGAATACATTAAGGTAAAAAAAGATGTGAGCGGGAAGAACTGGTCCTATTTGGAACGGTGGTGGAATTCAACGAGGCAGAGGTTACAGCTCCAGGATCCCTCGGGAGGCGACATCAGAGGTGGAGTCAAGCAGTACATGTGGTAACCGCGATCGCAATCGTCGCAGAAGAGCAACTGGTCCTGAAACGAAACCACGTCCACATTCCCATGTTTTGGAAACTGGCTCGCTTTGGCTCGCGAGAGGTCCACTTACATCGTTATCCGACGTCCCGCACACAGAGCAGCATTTGCACTCTATGCACTGCCACCGGTACTTTCTCACGGACACGATCATGTTCTGGGTGAAGAGCAGACAGGTCGGGTGTCCCGATCGTCCGCAGTCCGAACAGGAAACTAATTCTTCTGGCGCGTTCGTCTTTTTGTTTTCCGTTGAGTCTCCGAGACAGAAATCGCAGTATGGAGAGGCGGCCACTCTCGCCTTATCATCTGGTAAAGCTGACTTTTTCAAATGATCCGTCTGGAAATAATTAAATAATCCTCTCTCACTTCATATTCGAAACAAATCATTTTGAGCGACTTTCTATCCTAAAACTCTGTTTACTCTTTACCTTCCGGGTGATCCTGATTTGAATCTAACCCAATCATAAAAAAAACAAACTATTTTGTTAAATAAAATAATAATAAATAAATAAATATTAATATTTAAATTAACCCTTTGCACTCGAGCGAATGTTTTGAAACTTTAAATCGACTCTGTGGTCTTTTGTAACTGCATCTTTTTGTTTATAATATGCAATAATAATAATATACTGTATATATTTGACTTATACACAGATTTACCAAATTACAGAAATCAAAATTTATAATTATCTTAGTATTTTCGTGTATTCTTCTCCATTTTTGCTTCTTCCCAATCTTCTCATTATCTTTTTCTTCTCTTTCCTTTATTTTCTCTTTTATGTTCTTTATATTCACCTCCTTTATATGCGGCTATTCATCCTTTCTATTTCTCTTTGTTTCTTTGAGCTCCTCTTTTCTTGTCCTTCTGTTTCCTGTATTTTCATGTAATATTTCATCTACGTTTGTTTGCTTATAAATGTTTTTCAAACAATTGTAAAGTGTTTGCCCAATTTGGCCAAAATCGTCTCGAGTGCAAAGGGTTAATAATAATAAATATTAATAAATAAAAATAAATTTAAAAAATTAAATAATAAATAAATAAATATTTTTTTAAAAAATAAATCACTCTTAATGAATCCGCCACCCAACTATTGTGGTCCATAGTTGGCCTAAACCCTTGCTACTCAACCTTTTTCTTTTTTTGGACCACATTTCCGTTCATAACATCGCCACTGGGTCATGCAACCAAAAGAGGTATTATGAACTGCACCTTATTAGATTCTTCTTATTTTTGTGAGGCACAAATCTATCCTTCACAAATTTTCACTGTAGATCTCGACTGGGCCACTGTGGGCCACAGGTTGAGTATCAAGGGCCTAAACGAAAAGTGGAAAAAAAACAGGGAGAAACAAATATTTATCAGATATCCTTCCTCTTAAAAGGGATTATTTCAGATAAAAGTCTTTGGACTTTGGCACCTCCTGAAGGAGCCTCATTATGCCAAAACTTGAAAATTAATTACTATGGTTACCCTACCTAAAAAAAAACTGTTTGAATTAAACGAACCACAACGTCATATCATCAAACAGTCGACATCAGTTTAATTATTAAATTGTACCCGCAAAAAAAAAAGTCTACATGATATTTTGAAGCCCAAATGAATCATGCCAATATTTTTTTTTTAAACATTCAGTGCAATCAGGATTTCAACATACCTATTACATATGGATAACAATGAGAGAATACGTATCGTATCACACATACAAATGCTTGCATATATGTCTGTATATGTGGGATAAATGAATGAAAGCATGGATGAGCATTCCGCGGAATATTATTCGCAACGCAAACTCAAAAGCGGTCCGGGACTCGTTATCGTCAACGAATAAATCTCTAAGATTAAAAGCCCGTCAAGCATTCGATTCAACCGAGAAAAAAATGGAAAAACATGCCGGAAATTTCTAACCAAAAAAAAATCCTCAGGTTGTAAAAGAATTTAAAAAAAAAAATAAAACCTGGCGCAGCTCCCTAATTTACATCCAAATTCCTTTCGGTTTACTTCTTTTATAAAGAGAAACATCAATCAAAACTAACCTTTGGAGCCTCTTCCCTCTCTTTTTTTTGGGCAGAAGATGCAGGTTTCTCATCTTTAAGCTCTTTCTTAGAATCGATATCGATAGGTGCAACGGAAGGAACTGGCTTAGGCGGAACTGACCCAGAAGATACACTTACGGGAGGACCGGACATAAGAGCTGAATTCTGACGAGCGCGGCGATTCCCTCCTGTTCATATAAAAATTAGTCTTTAAGTCAGTGCAAAACAGAAAAACCTCCACCCAAACAAATTTAACAATTTTTTTTTTTAATATTCAAAAAAATCCTAACCGAATTATATATATATATATAAATCAAAAAAAAAAAAAAAAATACTTCCTCAGGAACGTCACAACTCAAACTAAATATGTTTAACTTTGTATGGGGGGGATGTTCACTAGGGGAGGAGGGGAGGGAAGGGAAGGAAAGAGGGTGCATGCGGGGGGTATACGACGAATGCTGTAAGCACTGACATAACACAATGCAAACAAAGCGTTAACAAAGCACATGCAGTTCAAATGACAAACGGTACATCACCGATGTTTGCCCCCATTGGAATTTCTGTAACCGCAGCCGAAGACCTTATTTCCTTATTCAAAAATTAATGGCGTTCATCACTGCCTGAAAACCTTCGTAAAAAAATGTCCACACTTTTCTTAATTAAAAAACCTCAGAAATTTCTTCCTTTGATTGCTTGATTTTCTTCTTCAAAAAATAAGTTAACTTTAGGGTATAATTAATCTTTACAACTTTATGTCAAAGTTGTGGGAAGTTTCATTCAGAGAATTTTACATATTTCTCAAATAATCAGTTGGAATTACGTGCATAATAAAGAAATTGCCTCAGTACAGTGGTTCTCAACTCTTTTTCAAAGGAAATAATTCACTCCATTAAAACTATTTTATAATCATATGATTGATTGTTTGGAACTGTACTGGAAACATTTGTAAGAATAAATATTTAAGTATAATAAAAAATTACGTTATTAAAAACGAATACGAAGAGATACGTTAATATTTGTTCATTACAATAATGAACTTCCGTAATTAATTTTACTCATTTTCGACTAATAATGAATTTTATACTGTGAAACTGTTCCTTTACTATACTTTGATATACTGTACTGCATTTCAAAATGTCTGCCAACCCCTTACAATTTTCTATCAAATAAGTCAAACTGGATTATTTACAACAAAGTGGAGTCCTTAAGTTCTTTCGTAAGCGTTCCACAAGCGACGATACCATTCAGATGCCACATGCCGGTCTACAAATCACGGGGAAAAAAATAAAATTCTAACACGAAGAATATGAAAAACGAAGCCGCATTCTCCAAAAAAAAAACAAAAACATCCAGTAAAAACTAATATTAATATGAGAAAAGCGCAATGAAGCGTTAAGCGCATTGTGTTAAGTGACAGCATACCGGGTACTTTAAGGAAAGTGAGGTAACTCTCCTGAAACTGTGCCGAACCTGGGAGACCAGAAGAATCCATAGGCGGGCCCACGGGAGGCATGGCCATGGCGCTGGGCACCATGTGCACGGGCGGCTGTGGCACGACAGAAGGCGGTGGCGCCGGAGGCATGATGCTTTGCTTGGGGGATCCCCTTTCCATGCTGTTCTCGCCGCAATCGATCGAAGGTACGTCGCATTCTTTAGTTTCCTTGTGAGTGTGTGTGTAATGATATGTCAAACCCGGGC
The DNA here is from genome assembly GCA_028293925.1 of Brueelia nebulosa. Taxonomy (NCBI): domain Eukaryota; kingdom Metazoa; phylum Arthropoda; class Insecta; order Psocodea; family Philopteridae; genus Brueelia; species Brueelia nebulosa. Next base: position 489,959 of record JAQIBA010000066.1, on the reverse strand, counting down.
GAGTTTTGTATCGCGCGCTGCACACTGAAAACAAACTTCTGAGGTGAAGAGGGCGGTTTATTTCCGGCCGATTTCTAAGAAGGGGGAAAAAAAAGTGGCAGAGCATTCAAACGTTTTCTCAAAGCTTCCAATTTCCTGCTTTTTTAATACATATTATAAGAACAATGAAGTAACCTTCACTGAGATAATAAGAGATCGATACATCATCACAGGAGACATATTTACAAAAGACAATAAAGTTTATAAAAAAAAAAAAATAATAAATAAAACCCCATTGTTGTTCATAATGCCCGAATAAGAACGACAAGAATTGTTAATAAATGTACAAATAAGAAAAGAATTTTATTATTATTTTCCAAAACACCCCTTTACATTATTACAATAAGCCCTCTGACATGAAACCCGATTAAGCAAGCAGAGAAGTCCGAGCTGAAAATAAGCGAAGAATGGGCGAGCGCATTTATTTCATTTTTTTTTTTAAATATTTTTCAAAGCTCAGGAAATTCCAGCTGGAGGAATATTCTCGAATTTCCCAGCACCTCGAGAAAATTTTCACACAACATAAGTGATAATCGCACGTTTTTATAAGCAAAGAACACTCATATGTAACATATATAAGGAAGAGAGGAAAGAAATTGAGATGAAAGTCAACAGTATTTATTTGATGAATTCGATGCGTCCAATAATCCATTAGTTCGGAGGTTTATTATAACACAAACTCTTTCTGAAGACCACTGCGCAAATAGCAAGGCAAACAAATCCAGAGGCAATGCACACGTTTGAGATCGGGATTAGGGGGGGGACACATGTTAAAAAAATTACGGGAGAAATAAGGGAAAGATCGTGAGCTGACGGGGGAAATGTAAAAAAAAAACTTCAATACTGCCCAAGTTCTGTGAAAACATTGCCGCCACATATGTTTTTGCTTGAATTTCCATTCGATTGTCTCACAGCAGAGAGAAAAGCAGTTAAGAATGTTTCGCGAGAAAAAAAAGCCCGAACACGAATTCAAGTAAAAAAAAACATAAAAGCAGAAGATAGCAAAAGCTCCGCTCTCTTTCGGTTGTGATTTCGAGTCGAATTCAGCCTCGCTTATCTTTTGCTTTTTTTTTCTTTTTTTTTTTTAGAAATTTTTTTTCAGTAATTTCGAGATTCTTACCGGTAGCAGAGCCCACTTTTACATTTTTCAAGTTTAAGGTTTTAATTACATTGAAAAAAATAGTCTGACAAGTCACCGTCCATTCGAGCGTCAATTGTTTATTGTACCTACTGTGCCCCTTTCAGATGGTGTATCGATCCCCCACTAAGTGATAGTCATTTTCCCTGTAACATTAAAAATGAAAACAAGAACAAAAAATGTATTTGCAGTAGAAAAGACTTAAAAATGTGTTTGCTCAAATATAAACCAAAAAAATATTCTTCCGAGACTACAGTGAATCAATGATACATCACAAAAATACAAACTATTTTTTTTGGCCTACTGCCTCTACCCAAATCATTTATATATCCCACTTAAATACCCAGAATGTCTCCATAGATGTCAATGGTCTGACATAATAATTATTTACAATTTTTAAAAATGATTATTTCAAAGTTGTTTAAATTATATGTCAATTTGACAACACTGTAAAGTGTTACAATAAAATAATCTTTAATAAAAGCTTACTGCAAATTACATTTAATTTATTCCCTTACCCCACCTTTTCATATTCATTGAGGACATAGCAATACTTAAGACTTACAAAAAAGATCTAATTTATGCAACTTAAGGATGGGATTTAATTAACAACTTACTGAGCCATCAGATTACTAAAGTCACATCAGTAAGATCTAAAGCCACACTTGCATGCATGCTTTTTTAAAGTAGGTCTGTCAAAGTACAATTTGATCTTTGAAACTATTTAATTAAAATTCATTATCAATTAATTCTTTAAAAAAAAAAAATACAAAAAAAATTTCAAAAACCAAACAGCACTTCGACAAGGATTTAGGAAATGTTAGACTGAATAAAAAAACTAACTTTGTAACTTATAAAGATAGCTGAGGTGAAATAAACAAGTCTGATACATGTCTCTTTGCCCTTACAGTGAAAATTCACAAATGTATATTATCACCAAGATTACAAAGAGAAAAGCTTTTAACTGTATGCAAGTGGACATTTAGACATCAGCAGCCTTATTTCATCATTGGCTCAAATATAATTTACTTACTCAAAGTTTAGAAAAGTCTAAAGGTAAATTTAATATAATAAATTAAAAAAAAAAAAAGCAGAAATGTTTTTCAGCATGATTTCAATACCTTATAAATTACTCCTGATAATCTGACAATATTAAAATGATATTATTCTCTTACCTAACATATTTTTATGAATAATTATTAATATTTTCATCCAGACATTTACAATTTCAAAGTAAACTTAACATTTCCATACTTACATTCACAAGCAAATGGCTTATCATTGTCCATGTCATACAATAAAGCTCTCTTTCTACCGCGTCCCCCACGACCACCACTGGCAGGAATTTCTAACTCCCCTTTTGGAGAATTTGCTGTGCTTTGTCTTCCACCCCTTCCTCTGCCACCTGGTTTATTAGATCTTTTCTTTTTCCTTCCCCTATAGTGATCCTCATAGTCAAAATCTGAATCTGGGTCTGGTTCATCGTACCCATCCATTTCTATCATTTCATCATCATAATACCATGAATCCTAAAAATAATTTTTCAATTTTATGACTGTCAGTACTTGTATAAGTTGTTTGTAATTATAATTATTAAAATTTGCAGACATTTATATTCAGAAGCTCAAAAACTGAAAATTATAACTTTTTATCTCATAACAATCAAATCATATATATCTGATTAACTTAAAATTTTTTCAAATGGTTAAAATCAAAGCTGTGGTAATTTTATTTATATTATATATATATTTATATATAATTGATTTTAAAATTATATTTTTATTTGAACAGCTCATTTTTTTTTTAAACAAAATTCTTCTTACCTTTGCATTTTCATCTTTTAAAATACAGCTGTCTTTGCTGTCTTCATTTAAAGCAGGATTATCTCCTGTATTTGAATCTCCATCATCCATTTCTTTTCTTCTTAAATTCATCCAATTCATTAAGTACTGCCTTCTCCTTTTGCACCACCTTTTACTTGGATAAGTATATATTTGACCTTGTAAGAACCCAGGCATTCTTTGTCTTTTACTCTTGAATAAATCTGAATGATTTTGTGCTACACCAGTATGATTATCAAGAAAAGGCATTCTCACTCTTCTCTCTATGCATATCCTTGAGTTATAACTAGCTGAATTTTCCAGGATTTCACAATATGCTGGATCATTAATGAAACTAAAAGAATATAATATTTCCTTAATGTTTCTTAACACCAAACGAATTTTAAGTAAAAATTATTTAAAATTGAGCTCCTTAAATTAATAATCCTGAAGTTTTAAACTTATTTATACAAATTAAGGAGAAAAATCAACTCAAACTTTTCCATGACACAATTTCAATTTGTAAGAGAAAGCCTGTGACCGATTTAATGCTAATGCCTTACTTTCACGAATCAAAATCAAGTCTACCTTATTCGGATAAAATTTATCGAATACAAACCTTTCAATCTTTTCTAAAACGGCTGGATTAGAAATCTGTATTTCACAGGTAGTCATTTTCATATTGACGGTAGGCATTTTTACGGATCAATAATCGACACTGCAACTCACATAACGCTTCTAATTTCTGAATGTCCTAAAACGAAATTGAATAAATCTTTCGTATTATGTTAAATCAAACATAAAAGTCTTTGGTTTAAATAAAAAGCACTTAAAAATGAATTATAATAAAATAAAATGCTTTACCTCTCAACACTTTCTTCGGATGCAGACAAAGCTAAAAGAAGGAAATTCCTCTGAAGTAATCCGAAGAACAAGGCAACGTGTCGGATTGTCAATTTTTTTTAAATATTTTTTTTTAAAAGACTGCGAGGTCGGTATGTTTAACATAACTCAAATTATAGCAAAATATTTCTCCGTTCTGTTGCTGCGGTTTATGACCTCCGATTGTTTTACTGTATTTTGGGTCTTCATTTAAATCTGGCTACAAATGAATATTTACAATTTTATTTAAAAAAAGATGGTAAGTATACTGATTGGATTTTAGGCATGATTAGGCCTAATGAAATTATTAAAAAAAAGAATGAAAAATGATATTTTAAATTACTATTCATTCATTAAGAAAAAAATCATTTAGTGGCGAACCTAGAAATTCATAATTTTTATTGATTTTTGTAAATTTAAAATTAGATTCATTGGTTTTACAAAATTACCGAGTAAAAAATTAATTTGTTTGTTTTAGGAAATGAAGCTTGATTTTACTGAAAGTGCCTCAGTTATAATTAAACAAGTTTTCTCGAGAAATATCGCTCATGATATTTTAGTAAAGTGAACGAGTTAAAAAATTTTCTCCTTTGACAATTGACATGAATGAAAATATTCTAAGTCAGTCAACTACATTGTTGACTCATAATCCTGCCAGTGAGGTTAAATGGGCAGACTCAATCTGTAAGGATATCAAGTGGCTGCAGTTGACAAATGGTGATACCGAAGGGAGTGAAGACATTGTTGAAAAATTCATATACATGTCTAATATTAATAGAAATAATGATGTAAGTTTATTTTTATTTGATATAATTTTGAAGGTTTTATGCAGTTTTAGCAAGTTTTAGACTGAACCTTGTGGTGGGTTTTTATTTTTTCAGAAAAGAACTGACAGAGAAGAAATAAGAAGAAGACTGGCAATGGGCTCTGATAATGATGAATATTATAATAGTGAAAGAATACATAGGAAACCAAGTTTACAATCTAGACTTCAAAGTGGAATGAATTTGCAGATATGTTTTATGAATGAAACAAATTCTGATAATGAATCTGTCAATTCTGACTTAGAAGTGTGTACCAATTCATCACAAAGTTTGAACAAATACAATAAGGATAAAAATTATGCAAAAAGGCCAGATTCATTAGCCATAAATGTAATGTAAAAACTTTTAATCATAATTTCACTCAATTTTTATACTTAAATTTATAAATTTTTCTCATTTAATTTTCAGAAGTGCCATTTTGATGATTTAACAAGTAATTACATCAAACCTTTAACATCTGCTTCAAAAATTTCAAGTGATGATTTCAAACAAAAATTATTAAATGGGGCAGATTTCTTTACATGCCAAGCTCAACTTCAAGTAGAAGCAAGACTGGCCTTGGCACAGGCTAAGGAGATGGCACATATGCAAATGGAGATTGAAAGACAGAAATTTAAAATAAGTCCAATTACCGATATGATCAGAAAGAGTTTAGAAAAGGTAACTGTTTGATGATTCAACTGTTTCTGTATTGTCCTCATTTTAAGAGTAGTAATTGTTAACAGTAACTGTTGTAATTTAACACTGATTTAATTGTTTATTTAAAGATTGGCATTTCATTTCCTCCGGATAGAAGGAGACTCAGTCGACAGATTTTAACTGAAATGAATATAGCTCAGCTTCAAATCATTGCCAATGATCTTCACACAAAGATTGAAATTTTAAATGAGAAATTAGTGAGATATCTCATTTGTAGAGATGATTTGCATATGGAACAAGATTCTATGCTAGTTGATATAGAAGATCTCACTAGATATTTGTAAGTTAATTATTTATAACAAAACTAAAATATAAAAATTAAAATACTAATGAATTTGTAATTATATTTCAGAGATGCAAACAGACCAGGCACCTGAAGTGGAACCATTCCTCTATCAGTCTCTTGGTGGCATTTATTTTTAAAATAAATATTTCAATCTGCTAGTTATTTATGAAAAATGTAAAAAAATTTATTTTTTGCTTATCACTAAAAGCACACAAATGAATTTATGAAATAGCAATGGGGCCTAAATTTCTTTTTAATGAGAGCTTATTATGTTAATGATGAAGTTATTAAAAAATATGTGTCTAAAGAGGCAAATTATTGTTATTGTATTGAAACTGAATAAAAGTTCCTAATTCTGATAGTATTGCAAGAAGCATAAAAATTAAAATATTTTTTTTTAAGTTCTTAAATTCATAGCATTTTGCTTGAAGATTTTATTTGAAGAAATAAAATATTAAAATAATATTTTAAAAATGAATAAATAATGATAATATACTTATTAACATGATTGATGATGTTATTGAATAAACATGATATTAACAAATGATTAAATAACTTAACATCACTTGTTTTTGGCAACTTCAGAGGTTTTTTAAACTTTTTCATCCCAATACTGAGGTTGTTCAATTTTTTTTTTTAATTTTTCAGAATCAGCCTCAATTATTTGCGAAAATTTTGTAATTTCCAAAACATCCAAGTCCGTATCTCGCTTTGAGTAATGAAATATTATGTATTTGCTGAAGGTCAGAAATAGTCTAAACAGCCTTTGTGCACAAAATGGATACCTCATGATTTTTTTCCCATCTAATATCTCCTCTTCACAGATAACTCGAACAGCATTAATGAGCTTGTCCACATGTAACGGTTTAAAGTAGAGGTTTTTCCTCATTTGTTTGCTGTTTCAAATTTGCATCCGGTTGCATAAGTAATAACGGTTATCAGAATCTGTTTATTTTGTTTTTCTTCCTGAATGTGCTTCAGGTACTTATTAATTAATTCACTGCCCATAATAGAGTTAATAATTGTTTCGGGCATTCCACTGTAAATGTCACTTCACTGCTGTTTCTGTGGGTATTTCATTCCTTAAATATATATTGCACAGTTTCTCACGTACAGAACGTGATGTTGTACGTATTCTTCCATGGCAACTCTGGCAGTTGTTATATATTATTAGTTTGCTTCTCACCACTGGTTCTTTTACTATCATTCTATTCATAGATTTTGCCCATTCATCTTTTATATTTTACAGGTGCTCACCTTCTTGTCTCAAAGCCGGTTTCTGTCTTTTGCATACTTTGTCTCTAATATTTGCTTAACTTTGTCTTCATCCTTGTGATGTCTCACAAAATGCTGCTGTATTCTTTGTGGCGATAATTTTTCTTTTCCATGATTTCTTAATCTAAAGTATAATAAAATAATAATCTAATAATACATTAATTAAAAATAAAATGGCTAACAATACATTACATATAAAACTTCTTTCTCAAACAAATGATAAATAGAGGAATACTTTCAGTGAATAAAGATGTGGATTTGCCTTCAATTTATTGAGATTACCATAAATAAAACCCATTTTAATAGTTAATTTTGCTTTTAAAATTTTTGTATATGTTACATTTTATGATTATGAAATTGTTTTTTATTTTTTGCACTGAAAAATAATTATTAAAATAACATTAAAACCTCTGTCACATGTAACATTCAGTCAGTTGTTTAACATTTCAAGGATATTTATTTTCAGGAAAAAATTGTTTTGTTGTTAAATTAATAAATTCAAAAAAATATCTTGAAAATTTTAAAAAAAGATCTCAAAAGAAAAAACATTATAGATGCTTTCCCCTGAAACATTATTATAAAAAATGATCATAAATATTTTAATTAAAAATTCATTAAAAAATATAAATGTGAATTTTTATTTTTTTTTTATTTAAAAAACTTAATCAAATCAGTTTTAATTAGCTTGCTTTGATGAAACTTGCCTCAAAATATTGCCTATCAAATAAATTATATAATGTAACCTGATATTATTATACTATATTAAGATATAATAAAGATAAATTAATATTTGGATTTCTATTATTTTTTCTGTACTCTAAAATCCTCCAAATGTTCTGTTTAAAATACTGTATTTATGGCAGTCTTTACAGGAGTGGAAAATAATTTTTTCAATACATATTTAATTACATCATAATTAACTAAATCAAATGGAATAATTCTGAGTAATGATGAGATAAATCTGTGCTTTCAAATTATGTTAGTAATTAATGTTACTGGATGAAACTTCATTTGTATGGTTACAATAATATATAAAAAAGCAAATTTGGAAATAATAAAACTTATATTGAATTGTTTAAGCTTTAACAGCAAACATTCTTGGAGGATAAGCACTAAGTTTCCTTAAAGCCTTCCTTGTTTTTATATTTCTCTCACTGTTTGTCAATTGTCTCCTCAGAGCTCTTGTCTTTTTCATTCTAAGATCCAGAGGCTTAAATTTCTTATTCTTATAGAATTTTCGAAGATTTTCTTTCTGTTTCTGATGCATAACAATGTAGACTCTGGCTATAGCTTTCCTTACAACTCGACTGAAAAAAAAACATTTGTTTAGATTATGTCACTGCTGAAAATGTTGGCTAGTCTAAACTGAAATTAAGATCTCAACTATAAGAACTGAGTAATACACATTGTTTGATTTATTCTATTCTCTTTTAATTGTATTATGTCATTAGAGTGAACTTTTATTTGAGGTTAACCATTAGAGATCAGCAAAACTTACATTTTCGAAAGTTTGGAGGCAGCTCCACCAGTAACTTTGGCCACTCGCAAGCTTGTCAACTCTGTTTTAAGTTCCTCCAATTGTTTCAGGAGCTCCTTCTTGTCTTTCGTTCGTAATTCTGAGCATTTTACCTTACCCTGTGAATAACAACAATCACCAATTTTTAATACAACACGTAAGAACAAAATTTAAATACGACATACAGTAAGCTTGATATGCATGGAGAATATTCCATCTTAAAATTATGGAAAAGAACACTAGACAAACCAGGATTAATTGGATAAAATAATAGAAACTTACCATGTTGGAAATTTATTCTACAGGCCCTCTGGAGAAGATCCTCGTAATCTTATTTTCAGCAAAAGCAACTAGACGACAACTTATCATAGAATAAACAAACAAAACATAAACACGGCGGACCCCGATGATGGGTCTGGCGTTTTGGCGCCAAATATTTCCAAAGCTTTTTCGCCGCATTTACTGTCATTATATGTTTTCGAATTATTTACGAAAGCTCTGGCATTTTCATTTTATATACTTTTTCTGTCTAAAAATTAATTTTATTAATTTCATGATTAAAGGTACTAGTCTTTGGTTATGTTCAGGAGTGAGGTCTTTGAGGCAACATAAATGAAAATTAATGCAAAGTTGTATATTTTAATATGATTTTAGATAATGTCCGGAGAATATTATTTAAAAAGCAGCTTAAATTTGTAAACACACTCTATGAAACCCTTTCGTATTGGGTCACATGACGCCAATGCCGCGAATCAGCTGCTCTGCTTTGTTTCTGTATCTGCCGCCAAGCTTATTTAGTGGAAATTTGCAAGTGATTCGTTTACTTCTATCATTCCGTTCTTTCTTAATATCAAGGCATTGCATAAAGTAATAGTGTGAATTTAAGGTTTAAAAATTAATTTTTTTAATTAGATTATGTCAAGGGCATTATTTATAAAATTAAATTACATATCTTGAAGAGAAATGGTGCTCTGCTTGAGTCGCCATTTTGTAGAATCTGGATCTGCTTGAAGAGGTGGTCAAATGTAAATGATTAAATCTAGTTAGGTATTCGGTTCATAATCTCCTCATCAGTTGCTTTTTCGGGAATTAGAATTCATAGAAATGTCTGAACCTGTTAGTACGACTAATTTCCTTATACATGACGCCAACGGTAAGTGATTTTCTCTACCTTTTGATGGCTTGGTAGCGTGTATGAATGGCGGACTGCTCGGGGTGACTTTGTCCTTCAGATCTTTATAAAGCCGCCTCTTTTTTTTTTACAATTCTTATTTAAAAAGGGTTTTATATTGAATCCCAGAAAACCTGCTCGAAGAAACCATTCAAGAGGACCAGTCTTTTTGTTCCAAGTCCTCATTTAAGCAGTTTAATTTTGGGTGAAACGAACGCCACTCTAAAATTAGTTTTCGATTTTTCAAACCAAATTTGGATTACAAATGTGGTAAAGTGGGAAAGTTTTTCGTATCGAACTAAAACTTAGTTATTTAAAATTGTCAGCTCTGATATAGAGTATAATGAAAATGCACAGTAGTTGGCATTTTCAAATTCACAAGTTGGAACTTTAAGCACAGTAGATTTTTTTTGCGTTAAATTTTTGACGAATAAAAGTATCCAGTTATTTTTTAACCGTGTAGTATATTTAATGAATTAATAATTAAATTATTTCTTTAAAAAATACCATTTAGCATTATTTAAAATGGCCGCTACTCGTGTAAAAAATTGTCATCAGAAAGATCATTTGCATCATTTCAAATTAATGTATGATTTATGAATGAGATTCATATTTATTTTCATAAATTAACTTTTCTCATTAAAGTACATAGTAAATTCTCTAATTTATCACGGGTTTTTTTGTCATAATTATAAACACAGCACTTAAATTTTCATTTAAATTTGTCATCTCTGTTTGGATGCTCAGTGCACATTTTATTAAAACACATCAGGATAAAATTATCCCCTAAAAGTAAGTCATATCAACATTTCCTGAGATGAGTAAATTTAAAATGTTTGGAAGTAGAGTATTAAAATCATATTAAACAGCCTAAAAAGAAACACCTGCAAGAAATGTACTAACATATTGCATCCACTCAGAACCCTCAATGAATTCACTTTGAATTAATTATTTTACCAAGACTGGTTAATTATTAAAGGGAGCAAATTTTTCATAAAATTGTTTAAATTAAAGATAAAATTTCCATAAATATCCAGGTGGTGATTAATAAATAACAAAAATATCCTTTTCCAATGTGTGGAAAGTTAATCATAAAAACAAGTTTAAAAAATATGAAATAGGAATAATTAAAAATATTAATTAGTTCAGGAAATATCATGTGCATTATATTTAATTAAGTATAAATAATTTATATTAAATCTATAAACTGATTTAAAAATAGTTCATAACAAAACTGATTTTGCTGATTATAGCAAAAACTCAAAGTAGATTAAAATTACTAATAGTTCCAGATAAAGCTTGGATTTTTTGCTGATATTTTAATGAAACTTAATTTTTAATTTATAACACATGCATGAAATGATCCAGGTGTAATGTAATGTTTTAAGTATTGTTCATATTTTTTGTACATTTACAATGTTGTAGTGAAAGAATTAAGAAAAATTAAAATGGTGAACTTTTAACTGATTTGTTTGAATGAAAAAATTATTTTTTAGGTCAACCACAGGTTATTAAAGTGTTGCACACTGGGAGTGGTAAGAGTTCCAGATTCACACCGGGGAAATCAGTTATTCGTTCTGGTGTCTTTAAGACAAATGTACCCGCCACACCAGTGAGGAAAATCTTTGTGGAGGATGACAATGTGGTAAGGATAATTTTTAAGGCAATAAAGAGAGATGGATTGATTTTGTGGAATTTTTCATTTGATTTTATTTCTTATTGTTTGCTTATAAAAAGAATAAAGGAATTGTGCTCCCTGTTTTATTTTCAGCATTTATTGTAACTGATGTCATTACTTTTTTATCTTTGCGTATTTGATTCATTTCCACCAGCAAAAGGGTTTTGCTTTAGTTTAGGGGTGTCAATCTTAGAAAAATAACGGTTTAAATATTACAATAAAATTTGTGATATGTATCCCCTTGATATTCTTTGTTTCTTTTGATTTTAAATGTATAAAATGTATTATTTCTTTCTCCTGTGATTATTAAAGGCAGAAAACTGAATGGAAAGTCTTATGAGGCAATTGTTATACCTGAAATTGCACAAACTGGAAAGATGTCAGAGACAAAAAAGTGTTTTTTTTGTGGGGAGGGAGAAGGTGGGGGAACAATTAAATTGCCAAAGTTGCCTTAAATTCAGACCAAGTCATCAGATCAAAGACCATTTTTCCTTTTAATTTAGTGCAGCATTGCAGGCCAAAAATATTGACATTACAAATGAGTACCATATATCAATTTTGTTTGATTAATGAAAATTGTTAGCAAGATCAGCAATTTAGAGGTTGATTGATTGTTTGGTGGCCTTGAGGTTAAGTGAAATGATGAAGTTGAACAAATTTTTTTTTATAAACTGCAGAGGAAATATAATTTTTCAATTTTTATTATTAAGGGTTTTTTTATTCGGTATAATGTTACTTAATGGTGCATTTCAAAGTGAGATTTTTCAATCTCTTCATTGGGAGAAAAGCAGGTTGGGGAATGAGCACTGTGGCGGTGCTAATAGGGGTTGCAGGGGTTACAGTACATTTAAAGTACAGTACAGTTAAATCAGTCTGAAAGGTTTAATTTAAATATGAAGTGAATTAAAACGGGAGTTAAAGAGGATTGTCCGGACCATCCTGGAGTGGTTTTTGAAGGCGTTGATTTGTTTTAATCTTCAGATCGGGGGTAGTAGTCCAACTACTTTAAAGACGCAAGCGCGATATTCTTCCACCCCAACGCAGGGAAATACAATCAAAGTGTTTAACGGTTCCGGCGGATCAATCACCCAAAAGACAGTACAGCTCACTCCTTCACAACTTGTGAGTTATCATTTGAATTTATCGTATACTGTATCGTGGACAGTATTTATTGTACTAAATGAAAATTTCCTTCCACAGCAGGCTATCAGCAATCAGGCGAACAGCGTGAGCAAAGCTTCTCCGAGTCAGTCTTATAACTCTCAGACTAAAATGTTGACAAAATCAGTGCTTAGTTCCAACAGTAAAAAAAGTATAAGTGTTAGTACAGATACAGATATTTCATTATCTATGTCCGATTAGTAAGTATTTTTATGTCTCTTAAACTGGGGAAATGCACAGACAATATTTCATTTTTTAGTTCAATGAGCGTTAGCTTTTGAAAGAGTTACAAGGGGGGATTTAATAATATATAATATAATATAATATATTACTCAGTTTTGCTCACATCAGGCGTTAGAGTTGATGGCTACAGTTCAATTTTCCTAATGAGTGGCCCATCAGTAGTCTTCAACTATACTTTTTCTTCTTCTATGATGAATTGTTAACTACATTTTGTATTTAATTTTTTTATTACTTATAGTTTCTAATTATCTAATTAAAGTTTAGTAATTAAAAAAATTAGACTAAATATCTAATTAAAGTTTTTTAACTGAATTTAAGTTTTTAAAAGACTGTATATATAAATACAAAGTGTGCAAATATGTGAGACATTAAATGTGGGTAATTATAAATAAATCAAAATTTAATAAATAAAATAAATAACAAAAAAATAATAAATAAATAAATAAAACATAACATATATACCATGAGGTTAAAAGGGTTAAACTATTAAAGTTAGTATAATAAAATTAGTATAATTTTATATAGTTAAAATATTAAATAATTATATAGGTAAAAATAGTATAAAAGTAGTATAATTTTTACAAGGGGTGAATTTGTTTTTTAGCAAACGTCGAAGAGCCGATAAATTAGGAAAAGGGCTTCGACATTTTTCCATGAAAGTCTGCGAAAAGGTTCGACAAAAGGGCACGACATCCTACAATGAGGTGGCCGACGAATTGGTCGCGGAATTCACGGGTACTCCTTACAAACCAAATCAGGAGCAAGTGAGTGTTACCCCATTTCCCATAATATTACACCCGAGTTGACACCCCATGTTATTAAGCCGGCTCAGTCAGCAAGAAAGGTTGATTGGGTGTGCTAGAGATGGGTAAATTAAACTCAAATTGTGTGTAGGTACGTCTTCATTTGATGGAGATCGTACAAAGAATATTTGAGACATTTTTTCATCCTTTCGAGTATTGTCACGCTTTACTTTTTTTGCTTTTATTCACTCATCAAGCGATACGTTTTGCTGTACAAAATCCCCGTGATGGGGGATGAAAAATTCCATCATTCCAAAATGGCCTCTCGAAGGGGAGGACACACCGCCCTTATTATATTACAACGCGACCATTATTTTTTTTTATTATCTTAATTTTACGATTGTTTTCTGTTTTTTTCTTGTTGACAGAATTACGACCAAAAAAACATAAGGAGAAGAGTCTACGATGCTTTAAACGTATTAATGGCGATGAATATAATTTCGAAGGAGAAGAAGGAAATCCGATGGATAGGTCTCCCGTCGACGATCCTCGACGCGGATAAAGACAGCGAAAGGGAAAAAAAGGAAAGACTGGAAAGAATCGAACAGAAAACGCAAGACTTGCATAATTTAATATTGCAGCAAATCGCATTTAAAAATCTAGTGGAAAGGAACAAGAAGATGGAAAAGAAAGGTGGGCGACCGGCCCAAACCACCGCCGTTGAGTTGCCTTTTCTAGTTGTTAATACAAGTCGTAATACTATGGTGAACTGTAGTGTTTCTAATGATAAGTAAGTGGATTTGGATTTGGATTTGTTATTGTTGTTTGTTTTTGTTTTATAAAGGGGGGATTCCCGTCATTTCTGCATTTTCAGAACTGAGTATTTGTTTAATTTCGACGACAAATTTGAGATTCAAGATGACATGCACGTATTAAAAGGCATGGGCATGATGATGGGGTTGGACACGAGAGATTGCAGCTCCGAAGACATAGCCAAGGCCAGGAAAATGGTACCGAGATCTCTGGAACCGTATGTTGTTCGTGAGTATCACCTTTACGATTTACAGGTGGAATCGTAATTTGCTTTAGTCACGGGAGGAGAGTTTAGGTAGAAAATCCATGATCGTATAATTATAAAAACAGAATGGTTTGCTTTTCAGAAATGTGCAGAACCGACATGGAGGACGAATACGGGAATTCGTCAATGCAGGATTATTCGAACAACCAATCTGAGTTCATAGAAGAGTACTTGGAGGAGGATTCCGACAGCGCCAGTGAAGTCGAAGCAGAAGTGCAGTAGTAAAAGTTAGTAACTATTAATTTTTAACCAGTGATTAAAATGATACAGAGTTGTTTACATCAGTGATGGCCAACCCACGGCCCGTGGATAAGAGTGTTGCATGCGGCCCGCTCTTTTATCCCTATATTCACACACGTATTTGGTGATTTTAGTCCATTTTAATTTTTAAATAAAGGGTTATTCTAATATTAGAATAACTTCAATTTGAAATTCTTTCTTACCTTTCGGCAAAATTTTAAATTTACGCGAACGCTTTCGAATCCATTGGAATTCCATTAAACACTTTGGGTTTCCCTTCCTTTTTTAGATTCTGTCATGGAAGTGAAAAGGACTGCTTTCATAAAATGTTGTAAAAAGGGTAAAGCCGGAAGAAGGAGGCAAAGGCAATAGACCGTGAGAGCAGAAACGTAGAGAAAAGGGTAAGATTATATCGAGAAGAAAAGGAGAAAAGGAAGAAAAGAGGAAAATGAGAAAGCCAAAAGCGGAGAAAATGAGAAGTAATAGAAAAGGAAGAAATGAGGAAATAGAAAAAAGGGGAAAGGGGGAAAACAAGAAAAGAGAGAAGAAGAGAGAAAATGAGAAGAAAGAGAAAAACAGAGAAAAGGGGAAAATGAGAAGAGAGTAAAAACTAATTTTAAAAGTCCATATTTAATTTTCGAATACGTTGTGTCCCGCGAAATTACACCAAACTCAACTTTGGCCCGCACATTATCAAAGGTTGGCCATCACTGCATCATAGTTTGGAGGGTAACGGCCTCCATCGAGAAGGCAACAAGACGAATGTGAAGTCCCTTCCGGTGTACACTCAGTGACTTCTTTGTGTTAACCGAAAGTTTTTTGCAATTTCAGGTTAGCAAAGAAAAGTATTCTTCCTTTAAGGAACTCACATCTGTTCCCAGTATATATTAAAAAAAAAAGTCAGGAGGCGAAGCTTAAGCAAAAGACAATTGTAATATGTAATGAGTAATTTTAGAAACAAAAGTGCAGTAGAATGTAAACTATAAGAGAAAAAAAATCTTGAATTTAGCTATTTTTTTTAAATACTGAGTGTTACTATTTTTAAGGTCACTATAGTGCGAAACATTATTGTTATGTGGAAATCTCGTTGAGCTTTCGCAAAAAAAAAAAAAGAATCTTTTAAATTTTGGAAAAACCTAATAAGAGGTTCAGTTGAATTGTGTATTTTATTATTATTATTTTTCTGATTTCTATCGATTTTTTATTCTATATTATAGCACAATATTTAAGAAATTAAATTTTAAAACGGCAATTGTTTTTAAAAAGGTGTGTATTCCAATGAAAAATCTGACGCAAACGTGTACATTTTTTTTTTTAATTTAGCCTAAAAAGAAAATTTTTTTTATTTTCTTGTTGATAGTTTTTGTACATTTTTGGCAGATTCCATTGAATTTGTCAAAGGAAAAAAAAATTGCTTATGGGTTTTGTAACCGGTGAGATTTTTTAGTTTTGGTTATTGCTCAAAAAAAAAAAGTACTAAAAATGTTCTTAGTAAACTTTTCTCTGGACGACCGCAGGAACTAAAAATAGCGCTGTTTTTTCTTAGAAAATTCACTTTAGTAAAAAGAGAGACGGCCATTTTCAGTCAGAGATTAAATTTTTATTAGCATTCGAATAAATAATAAGTTTATCGAGTTCGGTCTTCTGCAGCCATTTTCAGATCTTTTTTTAATATTAAATTGACTCTGTTGCCGATTCTTGTCCACTTCGCACTCGAAAATCACTAGTCATTCCTCTTTTACCGATTTAGGTTTTTTTTGCATAACGGTTAATTCGGTATAAATTTTTCATTTCCACTCTTTGAGAGTTTTTTCGGTTTCATTTGGTGCACCTTTAGGCAATGCGGACGCCCATTAATGTTACTCTCTTCTCTAAGTTTTAGTATTATGTATGTTGCATATCCCTTATTAAGAAAACGAGTTAAAAAAAACTGTATAAAAAAAAGTATTCATTGAAATTTTCGGGGGCAAAATTTTAAATTGAAATTTGATTTTATCATACGAAGTGCACTTTGAAAAAAAGAAAAAGTTCAAATTCGAAATGATCCGCATAACGTCGCAATTTCTATAAAAAAAAAATTTCAATGAAACGTTTTGAAAATTTTTTGACAGAAGTTTGCCAAAATAGTGCCATTTAGGTTATTTATAAAAGAGAGAAAATTGTCAGTGAGGGAAAGCAATGTGATTCTGCAGGGAATTGTATTTTTGTGGATGTATTCGAATGATGGAGTCGAGTTGTTGTGATCGAATGCATCCTTTGAGCGCGCAGAAGGAAATTTGAGGACGAAAGTTTGTGTTTTCCCAGGACATTTGTGCAAAGACATTTTACAGAAATTTTGTGCTCATAGGGATGCATTCGGTTTCTGCTTTTATTGAAAACTGTAATACTTGTATGATTCAACCTGATATTTCTCAGCGAAGGCTGTTGCCAACTTTTGAAAATTGTTCGGTCAATTGGGAAAGTTTTAAGTAATAATAGAGAAGAATCACCCGATTGAGTTTTCCGAATTGGCCACTGCAATTTTCAAAAAGGCAGTGACTTCTGCTGTCCTTCGCTGAGTGAGATTATCGTTTCTCATTCAGATGATGAAGTCGCGGACAATGGCTCTATTTTAACAATTATTTTGGGATGTTATTTTGAGAACGAACCAAATTATTTTCTACACTGCACTCTTAGAGACTTATATTTTCGTAGTGTCCTACGATATCGATGTAGCATGCAAACAAACTTGTTGAATATACAATAATAATTTTTAGAGGAATTAGGCTGAGAAGTAAAGGCACTATCAAAAAAACGGCTGCGTTCGTTTTTAGTTTTCTGTCCGCTCAATTTAACGACCGTTAAATTCAAATTTCTCAGTGAGGTATTGTTTATGTGAGGGGGCGGTTGTGGGGTGTGACATTCTCCACTCCGTTTCTTCCCCTAAGGGAAACTGATTGGAGAAGAGGTTTTCTTTGTCCGGCATTGCCGTTCAAGATGGCGGCGGCGGGACGAGAGTTTTGTAACGGTAATCTCTTCGGCCGCTCCAAAGGCACCGAGGTCGTACCTGTATGGTTCCCAAGGTCGGTAACCGCGCGAACACATACCGAGACAGGGATGTTAACCTTGTTTTTTATTTTTTTTCTCTTGGTGTGCACGAGATCTTTTTTTTATTCGTTAAGTACAAAATTAATAAAAAAAAAATTAATGTAGTAAATTAAAAGTTAAAAAAAAAAAATACTTTTGATGATCCCTAATTTAAGAAAAAAAAATTAACTAAGAGGCACAATTTATTATTTAATTTGTCATTTCTTCGACTTTGAGGTTTTTTGTTTTTAAAATACTACTTACGGTTTATTTTGTATTAATCTGTGAAGCGAAGTTTACATTTGATAGGGATGCATATAATGTATTGTAAATATTTATTTTTGTTTAGACTTCTCTCAAAGTAAGCAAGAAAAAATTGTAAATATTGACAAATTTTTTTCTATCCTTATACAGTTTGGTAAGTAGTACAAATCACATTTAAAATGTTAATAGAATATTTGCTTAATTTTTTTTCACTATTATTTTTCCTAACCATGAAATGACCGTTGACATTTTTTTTTTCGTTTCGCTTTAAAGAGAAGTAAAATGATAAAAGCCGAATGAAATTCAAATTAATAAGAAAAATAGTGTGAATCATTTGAACAACAGCAGGAAATTGTTTCCCAGCTGCTGTAACAATAATTTCACGAGTCTGAAATGACAACATATCAACTTCCCTTATAAAATAATCCTAATTGAGCTTTCGCATATGGATTCTTTCGATGAACCCCAAATGGAACCCCCGTCTGAAAATGAGAGGAATTTTGGGCAGAATTCGTTGATGATAACCTGGGAAAAATGTCAAGTACGCAAAAGAATGGTCCGGTTTTTATTTCATCGCTGGGGAATTTACACTTTCAGGAACAGTTCCAAGTTTTTCTTGAAAAGCTTAATTAGAATTTTTAGTCTTAGAAAAGGTTGCCGCCTCGGTAAAACCATAAATTAGCTTTTCATTATTCAGCTCTACTTTCCATTAGCCCTTTTAAAATAAGTTCGCACAGCTTTACTACCTTTATTTTAGTTACCAACAGAAATTATTTCCCTAAAAAAAGTCAACCGCCATTTTTAACATTTTGATGCTTTAAAAATTTTCAATAATCACAGAAAAAAAGATCGGTTTGAATCAAGCAAGAAATTAAGATTTAAAAAAAGCATTTCATACTTACGATTTTGAATTAATCGTCTGCTTTGAATTTCAACCGTCGAACGGTTTCCGTCATAGAGTAAAAAAACATTGCAAATACGTTTTCAGTTTAAGAGGACATGATGGATTTTTCATTAATTGCTTAATTAACTGTTCGCCTCTTCTCATTGATTTTCTAATTTAAATTTGCGCAATTTTTTATTGACTCCCGATTCTGGTCTTCATTTCTCAAGATGGATTCCCAAGAAACACAGATTGAAGTGAGCTAATTTTCCCTAGAGAAAACATTTCATAATTGAAATTAATTACTTTGGCAGTTTTAAGAAGCAAAACTGGATAATCTGAAATGACAAAATGTTTCTTCATTTTAAAATTAATAAAGAAAAATACTCTCATAAATAATTTAAAACAAAACAAATTTAGAAGTTTCGATTCGTTCATTTTAAAAACAATCAAGTGTCAAATAATGGCAATTAAATTTAAATTTAATTGTTTTTCTGAGCTTAAATCCAGTTTGAATCAGTCAGAAAATGTTTCCGAAACGTACAAAGTAGAATTTGATCAAAATGGCAACTGAAATTTATCAGCGCAATTCATAATTTTGCTGAAATACTTCCAATAATAACGAGTGGGGCCTTCGTTCATTTTAAATGAGAGCAAATACTTCAAATGCCGCCTGCAAACATTTTTAAACTCAAAAGTGCCACTCCGAAAAGATTTAGCGAAACATTATGTTAATGGAAACAAATCCGAGAGAGCAATTTGGAGGGATAATAAGTTAGACACCTCTGTCGGATGGAAAAATTTCCCCAAGTTGGTCCGGATCCCTCGACTTATTATGGAATTCGGCCAAGAATGGGGTTAATAATAAAAAAGAGAAGAGAGATAAATTTTGGGGAGGCTCGGAAACATTTCTGTCAAACAAGAGAAAAATATTTTAATAGAGAGCGTGAGCATCTTTTGATGCTCCCATATTTTGGCCGGCCTCATTAGGAGATTTTGCTACGGTTCAGTGAAAAACCATAGAGAGCGAAAAAGTATACAACGTGCGCAGTTATATGAAAATCCCCATCATAATATTATGACTTTGCATCGAATAAATTTTCATTTACGAAAAACAAAAGCTTTCCTTATTACGTTCAACTTTTTCTTCAATATTCAGCGAATTACCTTTTTAAAAGAAACTCTACATAAAAAAAAAAACAAGAAAAGTTTCAAAACTAAAACCTCTCACAAAAAAAACTTCCAACTTTATCACTTTATAAATCGCTTACCTGCCGTTAATACTCACCTTCGAGTGCTGACTTGTAAGCACAATTTCTGAAAATAATTTATAGAAAATGTCAATTTCTTTGTCAATAACGCATCTCTCCCCCGCCCAAAAATGGCATCATCTGGCGGTCTAATCCCATTTTGATGAAGGATTAAGCGCAGATTAATTTGATGTCGAAAAGAGATGAAAGCGAAAATGGAGTTCTTAGATTTTTTTCCTTTGAGAATGACAAAATTTTTCAAAAATTAACGCTTTTTCGATGTCCTCCCTTAAGGTTTTTTTATTCTCTCTTAATTACGAGTCAGGGAAACTCGCGTTGGAATTTACAAATTATCCTCAGAGCCACTCAATTATGCGCTTTAATTGGATCGAAAAAAACGGGGTAACTTTTTGTTCCCCGTAAAATGTGAACTTACCGATAACCGAAAGGGTTGTCATACGGTTATCGCATCAAAATGGCCCGAGAAAATCACCCAAAAGAAGAGTTTATTTTATTTTTTTTAATTTAAAACATCAATTTCCTGTGAATTCGTTCATTCGCACTGACTTTCGTTCTCGAAATTGACATTTTCAATTTTTTCCCCATTTTTGTTCATTAAATTTCGCGATTCCTTAATTTGCAGAAAATTCTGTCTGTTTACTGAAACAAATTTATTTCAGTTCCAGACAACAAATTAAATAGGAGAGAGCAAAACTGGAGTTCCATTTTCAGAGGTCGAATAATAATGGAACTTCGCCAGTTTTTTTTCGGGTTCCGTTTCCGCAAATTAAGAATTCGACCTTTATCGATTGTACCTTAAAACAGTTATATAGATTTTTTCAAATGGAAGCGAAAGCACTCAGATAAATTGAGCTTTGTAAAAAAAAATCTCAATGAACTTGTTTTAGACCGAACAGTCGAAATTTAAATAACGAACCGACCTATTCTTTGAAAATTTTTCCCAAAAATTCCACCTGAGATCATCGAAGTTGAGCGAAAATCGGGAAAATTCCGAAGCTTTCGCTTCCGATTAATATTTCACAAAGAAAAAAATTTGCGTTTTTTCTGTCGGAGTTAAAAGTCACAGAGAGAGTCAGAATCGCAGCGGCCATTAATTGCAGAGGTCTATAAATATATCAGACGGAAATTGAAAATAAGATAAATGGGCTTTCTCTATTCCCTTTGCTTTTGTTGCAACTACCACCACCACCACCACCACCACCACCACCACCACCACCACCACCACCACCACCACCTCCTCCGTTACCATTACCGCCACCACCGCCGCTGCCAACTCCATTGCCTTTTTATTCGATTTCTTCCCGAGTCTTGCACTTTTCTCAGCGTTCCCTGACAAATTGAAACAAAAATTATTCATCCCTTCACTTTTGGGAGGGAGGCTCGACGAAGGGGTGATTTATTACCGCAGAAAGTCACTTCACGTGTTTTATTACAAAATGTAACTTAAAAGTCGCGATATGCAACAATGTTTTTGAAGTTAAACAGATGTCGGAGAGACAGTGCGGTCAAATTAGACATTCGGGGTTATATAATTCCTACGAAGCTGAAAATTGGTCAAATTGTTCAGAGTATAATTATACATAAATTGTCGAAGTCCTCAAAAATCCGATTTCGGGGGGTCAAAGATCACTATAATTAGTTTTTCGTAATTTTCAGCAAAACGGTTGGTTTTATCGTAAAAATAGCTCAGACAAAAATTGTAGAGCGATAAAATTATCTACAAAAAATGTGTTTATACTTTTCTTCCTAAGAGCCACCGTTTCTGAGATATAACGAAAAGTTGGATGAGTTGTAAAAATTATAATTAAAAATAAAATTAAATTAAAAATAATAATTAAATTAAATAAAAAATAAAAACGAAAAGGTGTAAAAATACAAAAATAAATAAAAAATAAAAAATGTAAAAATTTTAAAACTAAAAGTTGTAAAAATTCAAATAAAAAATAAATGAGTTGTAAATATAAAAAATACAAAAAGTATTCGTTTTTCAACTTGTTTTTAATAGCATAACTTTTTTTCAAAGCGACCAATTTCGGCCAAACTATGTACGGCTAAAAGAGCAACATTAGGGCTTTAAAATGAGCCATATTTGACGTTCCCATCATCAAAACTACAAAAGGTACGGGAGCTCAAAGTTGTACAGAAAACGCCATTTCAGCCATTTTTGCCCCAAATTTTGAGGCCAAATATCAAAATAATATCAACTCTGATTTTTTTTCCAATTATACTCGTTGAAAGAGCACATCTTAAGCTTTCGAACGCATTTGGTTTTATTTTAGAGAAACCACTCTGAAGGGATGAAAACACCCCGCCAAAGTTGCCGTGTTAATAACTGCCACCAAACATACAACGCCAAATGTGTCATTAAACCCTTTGAATCGTTATATCTCAGAAACGGTGACTTTTACAAAGAAAAGTATTCAAACATTTTTGTAGATAATTTTATCCTCTACAATTTTTATCTGACCTAATTTTACGATAAAACTTACAGTTTCGCAGCAATTGGCCGATTCTCAATTTCTCTAAGAAGTAAACTCATAATTAGCGGCAATGGCACTACAATAAAAAAAAAATTTGTAGTTTTATAAATAACTATTGGTTATCTATTGAGCTTCGTTTGTTTCCCTACAGCACTTCCAACCCCCTCATTCCCCTCGTCTCAGTTTTCGTTTTCTCGACAGAAAAAAAAATAAAATGAAAAACGAAGAGTCAGCCGAGGGCGGTGCAACGACGAAATGATTTCTTGTAAAGTCAACATTCTGCAACCACCGAGAAAAGCCCCGAAGGGATGGAAAACATTGTTCCGATTCGGTAAAAACAATCCTGGTGAGTAACCCCCGCTTTTCTTCCCCCCAAATGTAAAATAAATACGTGGAAGGCCGAAAGCGCCACACTTTCCGGCTCCTAATTTTTATCTTCTCGTCTCCATCCCTCCTTATCCCGATTCTTCATCCCGGTCGCCAGAAATTCACCAATCTGGCACGGATTTCCACCATTTTTTCAGCGAGAATTTTTTTCTCGAACGAATAAAACCGAACCTCTTTTTCTAAATTAAAAGCGTTTTATTTAAAAGAGAGAAACACCGGGGAGGGGATGTTTTCCCCTTTGATTTTTTTATTGTCAATTCCTTTTTTTTTTTTTAAGAAAACACATTTTGGGGTTTAAGCCAAGGCAAACCGAAAAAATTTTTCTTTTCTCTTTGTGGAAACTTTTTGAGAAATTTATATAAAGGATCTTTGGGGAGAGAGAGAGAGAGAGAGAGAGATGAAACTCGAGGGGAGGAGGTTCAAACTCTATTAAAGTTTTTTTTTATCCCTTATTTTACATCTTATGCTATTTTTAAATATTTTATTTACGCTTATGGCGGTTGCAGGTGAAGCTCTGCGGGATACAACACTTTCCAAGTTCCAGACGCTGATCTGAGAATACTTTTTTTTTTTTAAAAATAACGGTTTTGTATTTTTTATCTGAGGGGTTTTCAAACGGTTTCTTTTGTTCTTTTTCCTAATCCAGTAAATGGTGTTCGGGAATGAAATATGTAAAGCACTGTCAGTGTTTTTTTTTGGTGGATGTTTTCAACTGTGGAAAAAAATGCTAATTTGTTAAATAATATAGTAGACTGCTGACTTTGGTCATTGTCATATACTAATATATAAATCTGTTAAAGGAAGTTTGTGTGTGTGTGGACTCTGTTTCTGTTACCTAAGATTTCAGCAACCACTGAACCGATTTCGACCGGACTTTTTCCAAAAGACGCGCATTTTTCCAAAGAATTATCTGCGTTATGTCTCATTCTTCGAAAATAAGCAAAAGCTGAGAAATCTCCAGAAAAACATGTCTGGGAATTTGTTCCCGTGGACACCACTTTGAGTACAAATGGGGTTAAATTGATAAACAAACAAAATTGATAGAAATTATTTAGTGTGGGTTTTGGTTTATGAAAATTATGGAAGAAAGTCCACTCTATCGGGATTGAGAGCCAGATTGAGAAGAGATGGAGGGAAGAAGAAAGAGATGGAGGGAAGAAGAAAGAGATGGAGGGAAGAAGAAAGAGATGGAGGGAAGAAGAAAGAGATGGAGGGAAGAAGAAAGAGATGGAGGGAAGAAGAAAGAGATGGAGGGAAGAAGAAAGAGATGGAGGGAAGAAGAAAGAGATGGAGGGAAGAAGAAAGAGATGGAGGGAAGAAGAAAGAGATGGAGGGAAGAAGAAAGAGATGGAGGGAAGAAGAGAGAAATTGAGAAAGGAGGAGAAGAGATGGAGTGAAGATGAGAGAGATTGGGGGAAGAGAAAGATTGAGGGAAGAGTAGAAGAGATGGAGAAAAGAAGAGAGAGAGATGGAGAAAAGAAGAGAGAGAGATGGAGGGGAGAGAGAGAGATTGGGGGAAGAAGAGAGAGACGGAGGGATGAAGAGAAGGAGAAAAGAAGAGAGAGAGGTGGAGGGAAGAAGATAGAGAGATTGAGGGAAGAGTAGAAGAGATGGAGAAAAGCAGAGAGATGGGGGGAAGAAGAGAGAGATTGAGAAAAGAGGAGAAGAGATGGAGGAATGGAGAGAGAGATGGAGGTTTGAGTCCCCCACAGTAGTTAAGGAGCAATTGAGGGATTGCAGACCAAAGAGAGAACCATTTAGAAGGGAGAATAGTGAAGAAGGATATGGAAGAGAATTTGGATGGCTGAGCGACGAAAGAAAGAGATGGTTAACAGAGGGAGAGAAAGAGGAGAAGCAAGAGAAGACGAATTACAAAATGACTGAATAAAGAATAAACATTATTTTTGTAGTTAAGTGCAATGGGATGATGTTCGGTGTTATCGTATCTATTATTAAGGTACAGAGACAGAGGTAGACTGAAATTCCAAAGTCTAAGGGAGGGGGTTGAAGCGGAAGCGCTCAGGGGCGAAGCCCTCCAGTTAACCATAAAAATTAAAACGAGTGGGAAATCCCGAGACTGATGGCAGTTATTTGGTGGTTTAACAAGTTTCACTCTTTCTAGTTTTCATCAGTTGTCGAAGAGGAAATGACTACTCCATTAAAAAATTTAAAATTAAACCTCTGATATTATGTTCTGACTAAATAACCGGTAATTTATGCAACTTCGGAAAACAGTATTTGCCGGAATAAATCCCAGATAAGAGAATACTTAAAAAAAAAAAGCAGAATTGTTGAGAAAACGGTCATTGTGTACACCGACCGATGTTTGTATAAAAACACATCAAATTAAAACAAACACTAATTAACCCCGAAGTTGTTATACTTTTCCACCCCTCTCATTTCAACAAACATCTACGCCATATTTCTTTAAGTAAATCCTCGTCGAAAGAGCTCCCGTGGGATTCTCGGGACCCCTCACAATGAAATATTAACACAAACATGTTTTCATGCGAACTTTCAATCGAAAACCAGTTTCCCTGAAAATGTCCGTACAACGAGTTCAAGGTTGCTTCTTCTAAAAATCAACTTCAACTCGAAAGCTTCTTCTTTTCCTTCGGTTCTTCCGACACAAATGTCCGCAAAATGGTTCTGCTTTTGGGTGTGCGAACGCCTAATCTGTTTTCGATCATCAAATTACCCCGAATATGTTCTCGAGGGGTGCGTTTGGAACATCTCAATTTTATACAGAAGAAAAGGAAAATGAAAGCAAACTGCGAAAGCAGTCGAAAGACTGTTCCCATTGTTTGTCAATAAAATTTTCCTTATCTCCCTCACAATATTTATGTCTTCTCCTTTGTTTTAGGGTGAAAACTGTGAGGACTTCCCCTGAATCTCACTCCATTTTCCATTTAATTCGACAAAAAATAATTAAGACGTAAATTTAAAAAAAAAAAATACATTTTTGAAATGAGGAAAATGAAAGGCTTCAATATCAGACAAAATGTTAATTTGTGTAATGTAGCCGGGAGCTTTCATTTTCTTTTCAATCAAGATAATATTCTGCAGAGCCTTTGGTTAAAAGATTAGCACTATTGAGTAAAGAGATCATCTCAACTTCTCTTCTGCTGTGTTTGAATTGTATGACTGTTGATATGAATCATCCCTACGTGTCAATTAGGCGAATACACCAGAAGATATCAAGTTTAGCGAGAGATGACATGACCTCTTCTCCGTCATGTCTGCAGGAAAATCGCTTTCATTGGATGAGGGGGAGAGAGTTCAACCCTTTATTTCCATTATCGGCTTCTTAGGTTTTCTTGGGGTGGTTTTGTACAGAATATACTAAAATACAGAACGGATGGTTTTGTTGGACGAATTTAACCCGATCAAATACTTTTCGTATCGCCAAAGGTTTTGACCGACTTTTAACTCAAAGAGAACAGACAAGAGTATTAATACATACATGGGTGACAAAGGAAAACGCACAACAACACTATTCACAGGGTAAAATGAAGAAAAATACTAATTTTTTTTAGTTCATAAAACCGTGGGGTGTTATTAGAGGTTCTGCAACAGTTTTTAGACTGTGTTTTATTAGTTCGTTGACCAATTAATTAGGCTTTGGGAATTTTGTTTATTTTTTATTATTTTTACCTGAGCATTAATTTAATAAATAATTGCAGAAATTTGAATTGTCACCCAAAACGAAAGTGTGTGCAAAATTTGAAGGAAATCCGTTCGAGGGAAACGGGTCAAATTTCGCCTCAAAGTTTTGATTCTCGGTCTTTGCAGACAGACAGACAGACAAACAAACAGACATACAGTCAGGTAGAAAGACAGATACACAACAGATAGACAAACAAACAAACGGACAGCCAGGTAGAAAGACAGATAGGCAACAGACAGACAGACAAACAGACAGACACGAAAACCAAGTTAAATAAAACCGTTTAAAAAGAAATCGGTTCGAGGGAAACGGGTCAAATTTCGCTTCAAAGTTTTGATTCTGGGTCTTTGCAGACAGACAGACAGACAGACAGAAAACAAACAGCCAAGAAGAAAGACAGAAAGACAACACACAGGCAAACAAACAAACAGACAGCCAGGTAGAAAGACAGAGACAACAGACAGACAGATAGACAAACAGACAGACAGACACGAAAACCAAGTTAAATAAAACCGTTTAAAAAGAAATCGTTCGGAGGGAAACGGGTCAAATTTCGCCTCAAAGTTTTGATTCTCGGTCTCTTCAGACAGACAGACAAACAGACTACGAAAACAAAGTTAAATAAAACCGTTTAATAAAAAGATTCAGTCGCACTCTCTCCCCGTTCAAAAAAAAAAAACTCAACAGAGAACTTCGTATTAAAACGACTCATTTAAAATTAAAAAAAAAAGAAAAAAACAATTGGAAATAACACAATTTTTTATTTTCAAGATAAATAATTTCATTGTAAGAAGATTATCCAATACTATGTACAAAACTCGTACTGTTTATTATACATTTCATAAATTTATTCTTTTCTTATCAATAAAAATTGCAAAAAATTATTGGCAACAGTGAAATTTTCCATTTTATATCCCCCAAAAAAATTAATTAATTATTAATCGAAAAGTAAGACTAGAATATTTTCAGAGAAAAAAAAAAAATAATTTTGGAATGAAAATCAAAATTAGAATAATCGCTGCCAATCCGAAAATTTGGCGCTCCATTTATTTATATATATATATATGATACAAACGAATTGCGGATAAATCCTTACGTAAAAATAAATCACCTTTTCACAATGAAAATTTCAGGTGAAAGGCTTTCTTTTGTTTTTTCCATTCGCCACTTTTTTACACAGTCTGTAACAAAGGGATCAAAAAAATTATGACCGAATATGAAAGGGGTGAAGCTTACAGCAGAAGATTCGGTTGGATATTTAATTTGAAACCGAGCGAAACAAAAATTATTCGAGAGTCAGCTCTCCCGATTTTCATTTTTTTTTAAAAAAAAAAAAGGACAAAAACCTAAAAGAAACCAATTTCATCTAAAATTCTTTGTTACAATCTGTGCAAAAAAATAACAATTACAGTCGCAAAGAAAATCAGCTAAAGCTAAAAATAGATTCCATTTCATCAGAACCCGCATAGCAATTTTAATCGACTGCTGTTTCAGCATTCATTCGGATCACCGCAATTTTCTACACTTAAATGCATATTAAGGTACAAAAAAATAATAAATAAAGATGCAATATATCAACGAACACATGATGGAAGCGCTCAACATTTCTTTTTTTCTTCACCAGATAACTTCCGGCGGAAGAGAACAAATTCAAACGGTTCTCTTATGCCTTTACAATGAAAATTTGATGACTTTCGCATTTAAACCTCCGAAAAAGCTGCCTTTTTTCAACCCTTTCGATCATGTTCTTAGATATGTGTGACGTATCAGTAAGAAAAACACTTCCGAATCAGTTTGGGGAACATTTCTGAGGACAGAATCAGCGAAGGGTGACATTTTTCGAGAATGGAAGGGAGAAGAAAAGTACCGGAAAAGGCCACATAAGCATTTCGAGTGTTCCGATTAATTCGGTCAATCCGACCCTGGCACCGTTGAATTTAATAACATCGTCACATTGTTTGGAAGCTTACCGAAGCTTTACTCTGGCCAAAGACAAAAGTTTTTCACGTAAGCTTCCTGGGTTTTAATAAAACGATGTCAGGTCTTTTGTCTGGAGGATGTTTCGTTCGCTGCAGTTCCCCGAAATCTCATTCAACAGAGAAAGTCTCTCTCTCTGTTTTTCCTATGGTTTTTCCAAAAAGCAAACAAAGTATTTCAACTTAAAACCCTTAATAAAATAATTTTTTAATATTGCTTCGGGTCAAGCGGGGGATGACACGGCCAGGGATTGAATGGGGGGTGGGGGGAGGGGAGGAAAGGGTGAGAAAACAACCATCATTACAACATTATTGTTAGAATTTAAACAAATTTTCCTTCACGTTTCTTTCCCTTTCGAAAGGGGAATTTCGGAATATTTTTTTTTTATTTAACGTTGTCATAATCGTGAAAACGTAATCCGGTGTTTTGGAGAGATTCTAACTGCTGACGAGTGGACGGAATACTTTAAAGGCCTGCCAACATTAGAAAATCAACGTGAAGACCTTGAAATCGTCAGATTCTAACTGTCCACTTGAAAGTTTCCGAAAGGGAGAGAGGGGCGATCGCTCACCCCTTTTTTCCAAAAACTTTGTGTGCCCATTTCACGAAATTCCCTCGTCAACGTGAATGAAAATTTAATTAAAAAAACACCACTACGGTTACCAAGAAAAAATAATTTTTTTTTTGTTTAGCTAAAAACGATTAACGACACAAATATTGCTCTTGGCTTAACTCGATTCTGGACGTTACACAAAAAAACGCAAGACAGGCACTTTTGCACTGTGTCCTCAATGTCGGACGTAAATTTTTCACTTTTTTATGGAATTTAGACGCAAAAAATGAAAATCAACGGAATGCACTTTCCTCTGAAATAAAATTACAAAAAAAGAAGAAAGAACGATGTGCGACCTTTTGATATGCAGTTACTTAACTTTTTAATTTCAAATTGTTTTTTTTTTCTTATTAAATAAAGTTTCCAACCCCTTTGGTGCCCACATTGGGAAATTTTTTTAATGGAGGTACTCAGATATTTTCCTTTTTCATTCATTGGAAATGCAGTCGAAGAGAAAATGGAGAAGACGAGGGGTTGCCGTTAAACAAAAGTGTGGTTCGGACGTTCTGGGTGGTTCCATTGGATAGTAATTATTAACCCTTTGCACTCGAGGTCTTTTTCGGCCAAATTGGGCAAACACTTTACAAGTGGTTGAAAAACATTTATAAGCAAACAAACGTAGACGAAATACTACATGAAAATACAGGAAACAGAAGGAAAAGAAGAGAAGAACTCCAAAGAAACAAAAATAGGTATAATATAATAATAAGAGCAGCTGCATATAAAGGAGGTGAATATAAAGAACATAAAAGAGAAAATAAAGGACAGAGAAGAAGAAATTGAAGAAGATAATCAGAAGAAAAAATGGAGAATACACGAAAAAACTAATAACAAAAAGGAGGAAAAACCCTTAAAAACAGTACAGAGTGCAAAGGGTTAAAAAACCACCCATTTCTCTGACCCAATCACAAAAACCTCCTTTCTATACCAAAACAAAGCGCCTACAATCTCTCACCAGGTTATGGAAAACCTATATTACCGGTTAAAAGATGACCGTTTCAATTTTCGCTACTTTCTGACGCGACTATCAAAACTAAGAAGTGATTTCTGCTCCCCCAATGCCGGGGGCGAGGGCAAACCGATACTTTTCGAAAATAACCCCTCAGGTTTTCCTTAAAAAACCGCAACCCCAGCGACTTCCATGTCTGATTTATTACCTTCGTGTTTCCCCTCCGGTATTTTATTCGAAACCATTTCTGGGACCGTTAGTTAACGCCGTTTAAAAAATCACTCTCCCAATGCGGACACCTCCGAGGGGGAATTCTGGAGAGTTTTGCATCCCCCCCAACGGAAACTCCCGGACACAGACAGCTATTGATAGTTACTCTCAAATGAGAAATCACAGATATGACACGCGCACAAGAAGTGTTCGCACTTAAGCACATATCGGAACTCGTCACGAGCAGAAGAATCAAGAATTGCCACCATCTTAACTCAAGTTAATGACTCGGAACGAGACTGGCACGAGAAATTAGGAGTTTTCTTTCGAGTAAATAAAATTTCGAAGGGGGGAGGTCTGACCCCCTTCCCGGCGATGTCAGTTTATTGCTTATTGTTTCCACGAATGAGACTCCTCTGAGGTGTCATCGAAAGATTACATGAGAAATTGGAATGCATTGAAAAACCACTTATTACGTTAATTAGAGGTAAAATTAAGTAATTAAATTCACATAAATGGGAGAAGATGAAAATATCTCACTCACTTCCCTTCTTTCACTCTTGAGAGGGTGTCGGGGGTTTTTTTTTTTTAAATTTTAAATCGGTCGACTAATTTTATAAAATTAGGAGTGATTATTGCCAATTTAAATCGGTTTTTTACCGAAATCTAAAAACGTCTTAAAGCCTAGTATCAAAAGTCAGAAATAGCAAAATTAAAATTTCCTTGCAAGCAGACGACTGACCGTCGTTTACTTCAGTGAATGCGAACAGCTTCCGTTCGCCAATTGAGATTTAGTGCCGTGAAACGTTCTGCTATCAAACGGGAAATCGTTTCGGTTCGCTCCGACGCCGTTCGGCCGATACGTCCCGCGGTAAACGTCCACGGCGTTGAGAGTGTGGCTGTTGCCCCTGCACACGTTCTGCGCGCTGAGAAACGTGAAGCCGTTCGCGGGCACGTGGCCGTTCCGTGATGCCTTGTGCTGCCTTTGAAGGCTTCTCTGGCGCCGTCCAGCCCCCGTCCCGCTGCCCGGGAGGTAGAACACCCCGGCCGAGGGGCTGGAGGCGAAAAGCTCTAGCTACAGTTCCGTCACCGGGATGGGCTTCAGGGTGGGCGGCTGCGCGGCCCGGACGATGTAGTCGTCGTCCGAGAACGTCTTCTGGTACTCGTGCTCCTTCCTGCTGATGGCGCGGTTCTTCCACTTGTAGTCTTTAAGCATATCTTGGACAGATTTGCGGTAACGGTAGAGGAGGAAGCCTATGAGGACGAGGACGGCCGCCCCGATGGAGCAGATGGCCACGATGATGGCCTGCTGCCTTGTGTCGTGGAGGGAGCAGCCCAGGTCGTCGGGGGTGAGCGCCCTGAGGGAGCGTTCTTTGAGGTGCGTGGGGGACGCGCACAGGACTTGACTTGAGTTTTTCTGAGCCAAGAGTTCTCTCAACCACAGCAAACCACAACCGCACTGAATTGGATTTTCGGCTAGATCGACCTTGTGGAGTTCGGGCCAAGCCACAAGAGACTCCGGGAATGTGGTGAAAGCGTTGTCTCGCAAAACGAGGTTCCTGAGATTAGGTAAACCCGCAAGAGCACCTTCCTCTACCTCCGACAGTCTTTTGTTACTACTTAAGGTGAGAGCTTCTAAATTTAAATTGTCCTTCAGAGCGCCCTTCTCCACCTTTTCCAGCTGGGGAGCACCGGAAACGTCGAGTCTTCGGAGATTGGTCAGCCCTTGAAACGCGTTCGCTTCCAGAGTTTGGAACTCGTTCTGTCCCAGGGACAACTCCTCCAGTCTGGTCAGGGCTGCCAACTGCCGGGTGGGTATCGAACCCAGTCTGTTGTCGGCCAGTCCGAGGTTCCTCAAACCGGTCAGACCGCGGAAAGCATTCTCACTTATGTTAACTAATCCCGCGCCCACGAGATCCAGTTTGTAGAGTTTGCTCAAGCCCTTGAAGGCGTCGTCCGAGAGAGAAGTAAAAGCGTTCAGTCCGATGTGGAGCTCGGCGAGACTCCCCAAATGCACGAACGAGGGGGTGGGCACCGTTCGCAGCTGGTTATCGTCCAGGTACAGCACCCGCAGGGACTCCAACCCGGCAAACGCCGCGGGATCAACCTTCGATATCCTGTTCAGCCCCAGATCGAGTTCCTGAAGCTTCGGCAGTGCGCTGAACAGTTTGGGGGTGAGTTCCTCCAGGAAGTTCCCTCTCAAACTCAAAACGGTCAGGTTTTTCAGTCCCGTGAAAGTGTTGTTCGTGATGGAGGATATCTTATTGTGATTGAGGTGGAGTTCCACCAGTTTTTTCTGAGCTTCGAAGCTCTTCACGGGGATGCTCACGAGGTGATTGTAGGCGAGATCGACGTATTGCAGCTCCCCGTAAAACTGAAAAGCCGCGTCCACAGTCTTGATTCTGTTGTACTTGAGCACCAACCGCTGTATCGAGGGGTTGAGGGTGATGGGGATGACGTCCAGGTTGGCCTCCTTGCAGGAGACCACGAGGGTGTCGTCGTCGCAGTTGCACCCATTCGGACAGAATGCGAAAGCCTGGGCCACGGACGCGAAAAGCAGTCCGATGCAGAGCAGATGGAGGACAGGCAGATGTGCCATTTTTTTAGAAAGCGGACATCTCTCGAAGGTTGTCACCTGAAATCAATTAAAATTAGATTAATGTATATAAAATCTTTAAACATTTTAGAACAATTAAACTGAATCAATGTTCAATTACAGTTAACGTCATACAGTATAAAATGACTGACATCTGCTACAGGATCATACAGGTTAATTCAGGCGCTATACAGACAGACAGTACCTGTAAAACCCTTTAGCCTAAGTTAAGCTATTTAAAAATAACCACGAGGTGCGCCTCAATTAAGAAACAATTTTCTTTTACCAACGATATTACCACTTTCTAGCAAATCCTCCTTCCAATTCATAGCAAATCCATTTTCACTATTTGCTCCTTTCTTATTTGATTTTTTTTATATCATTTTAATCTTTCATTTACTCCTTTCACTTTCTCTCTCATGCAATGAATCAATCGATGACCAAATATATGTTTGTTTCTACTCACACATGAAATGATTCCATACAACAGACTTCAACTTCTTACGGAGTGATAATCATTCGAATGACTCAGTTTGTGTATTTTGCACCATTTAAAAACGCCAAAACCCAACGATAACGAGAGATGATTATAATAATGATCAATGATGTTGACCTCCTTTCGGGTACACTGAAGTGGTACAGCGCGTGCCAAAACACACAGGCCCGACCTGAGGGTATCCGACGAGTCTTTTTATTTCAGCAAAAATCATTTCCCCGAAGAAACCAAACGGGATAAAGTCATTGAGCCGAAGAAAAAGTCTAATTTCTAATCCCTCTCCGTCCCTTCGCCCCTTCGAGTCATTTCTTATTTTATTCGATAAGAATTTTTTTTTTTTTTTCTTACTCGAGGAAAATTTTTTATTCAATTCGCGCATGCCCATATTGACTGAAATCGGAGATTTTTACCAGCTCATCGTGCATTCAGCGAGCGAGCGTGGCTCCTAAAACTTGAGAAATTTCTTTCCCTGACGTTTCCCCTGCAAGCAGAACGACTGCCAATCACATTCCGCCCCTTTTTCCATCCTTTTCTCTCTAAAGTGAATGATTTACATGAATCCCACGAAACGAGAAACTTCGATAATAACAGTTTCAACCATTTTGGGTTACCCTTTTGAATTTCATTAAGGTCCTCCTTCCGCTCAAAGGAATCCGTTATCAAAAATAATTTCTTTCCATTCCTTTTCTCATTTCCCCTTCGACGTGTCGGCTTCGTCGCCGAGAAACCCCAACAACGGGCTTTCGAGAAAGAATGAAAACCAGCCGGGAGCAAAAGTTGGGAAGTTTTCATGGAAATAACTCCCTCAAGTGATATTCTCACCCCGATGGATATAGAAAAGGGAGCCGGAGAGGGGGAGGAGAGGGGGAGGAGAAAGACAATCCGACCTCCCCAGGGTTTCAGAGGCACTTCGCTATCTTCGCACTTTAAAGGGGAAGGATGCAAAAGGTCTGGGGGGGAGGGGGGAGGGAGTGTTTTCTTTTCCTCGTCAACGAAGATTTCCAGCGGTTTAGTGGAGAATTTCTCCGTCCCCCCGATCGTCCTTCACGTCAAAGTGTTCCCCATTTACTTCCGCGTCATATACAATTTTCCGCGGCGATGACATTTCCCTGCTGTCTAAATTCAGATTTATCACCTAAGAAGTGCACAACAGCGCCTACAGTCGTTTGCGTCATTACTCATTCCGTGGAGGTCATTAAATGGAAGCCCGAAAGGGAATACCCCACCGCATGAAAGTTGACAGTCCCTTTGAAATCTTATAATTACCTTTCTTTGGTCACGGTTACGGCTCCGCGCCCATATTTGTGGGAATGTTTTTCGTTTTCTATAATGTTTACTCTCTCTCTCTCTCTCTCTCACTCTCAACCCTTTCTCAATTAGCAGCCGAATCTCTGTTAATTTTTTGGCGAGCATAAATTAAATTTTATTTCCAGTTCCCGCGGGTCTAGGGGATGAACTGAGGCAAAGGGGGGAGGGAGGGAAAGCCGGAGGGGGTGGGGGCTCGGACGTCATGGTAAAAGCAAAAAACGTTAATGTCCTGCGAAGTTCCTGTTTCGAAAATGGTCTGGCTTGAGCTGCTTTTGTTATTTCTGCTAATTTGACCAACGTCTGGTGCAGCGGACTTTACAACAAAAAAAAAAATGTGCATAAATTGAGGATGAAAGGAACACACGAATATATAAAAACCGGTGTATTGAAATTCTAAAAAAGGGGAGAAAATTCAAAGGGGTTAACCGAATTTAAAATGGGAATTTTAACGACCGATATTTATATTTTTTTAATTTTGTCAACGGAAATATAAGAAAACCGAATCCAAAACAATTTTCTCAATCATTAAGGGGATTTTTTTTTATTGAATATAAAATTCATATAAACCGCTACCTGAATGCGTCGCCATCACTCCAGTTAATTATTAAGCAATGAGAGGAGTGAAAGAGAATAAAAATTCGAGATTACAACAGAACCGGAAATTAAAATCTCTCAATTCGATTGAAGGAAATAAAAATATGGCAAAACATAATAAATGAAACAAAGGAAGAAAAAGATAGTTTCCCTGCAAAACGAGTTCTGGAAAAAGGGAAAATTAATGCAGGGGAAAAAAAAATTAAAGAAAGATATCAAAAATTGGGAGGCAAAGCCCGGAGGCGTGCAATTTGAAAAGGCAAAAGCATAACGCTTGAAAAAATCATTTAGGAGGAATGTAATTCAAGCGAAAAGGAGGCGAAAGGACCGTTAAGGGGCAAACGGAGATACAGAATACGACCTCTGTAAGGGACGCCCCGAGGCCACGGTCCGAAAGCTCTCCGGCGAAACAATCTACATAATAAAAATGCTAAATAAACACTGCTGAGTATGAAAAAGTTTTTCTTATTTCGCTCAGTGTCCGACCGCTGATTCCTCATTCGAAGGAAATCAACTTTTCATTTTCAACTGTTCCCTCCAAATCAGTTTTTTTTTCAAACCCCCCTCCCCTTTTTTTTTAATAATAATCAGGTGAGGGCTCTCTCTGCACTTAAGCAAATGCGTGTACGAGTTCGCAACAGAGCGTTACTTTCAAAATAAAAACCTCTAAAACATTTTTAATTACAACTCGATGGAATTAA
The DNA here is from genome assembly GCA_028293925.1 of Brueelia nebulosa. Classification (NCBI taxonomy): domain Eukaryota; kingdom Metazoa; phylum Arthropoda; class Insecta; order Psocodea; family Philopteridae; genus Brueelia; species Brueelia nebulosa. The sequence continues at coordinate 453,704 of JAQIBA010000066.1, read as the reverse complement.
GGTCTTTGAAATCCGCCCGCAATAATGGGGACGCAAAATAAAGGGCTTTTAACCCTTTTTTTCGTAACCCCGGGGTCGGAGCATTTCTTCGCCCCTCTTTCAAGGTGAAATGCCCCGATGACAACTCTACTGAAATTTGCTACAGCATTTTCGATGCGACAAATCTCGACGGCAGCTGAGGGAGCTTAATCGACGAAAGCCCGTTTAAAACTGTCCAAACGTCCTTTCGAAAGTTTAATACGAGTGCATTATATAAGAAGCTTTAATTAACCGAAGGAATTTAAATTAGTAAAGAATAACGGAGAGACGGAAATGAGAATTAATTGAACTAAATGTACTTTCTGTCGAACCGTTCTCTCGCTGCAGTCCGGTGATGCGTTCAGCTTAAAAGACTCGGAAACTTTTCGCTGACCAGTATTTTAACCCTTTGTGTTCGTATGTCTGCTCTCAGCCACCGCAGCAAGGAACTATACGAATATATACGAATCTTATACTGTATGCATTCCTACATGAGTTTAACCCTTTGCGGTCGTTTGTCTGTATACGATCTTATACTGTACGAATATACGAATCTTATTACTGTATGCATTCCTATATCAGTTTATACTTTTCATAAAGGAACCTCAATGCCTGAAGAACCTATTCACGAACTAATACGGTGAATTAGTTACTGTAGCGTACTGTATGTCTTATACTGTATGCATTCCTATATCAGTTCAACCCTTTGCGGTTGTATGTCTACTCTCAGCCACCACAGAAAGGAATTATAATCTTATACTGTACTAATAACTAATCTATAACCAACTGTAACTATCTGTAACTAACTAATATTATACTGTATGCATTCCTATATCAGTTTAACCCTTTGCGGTCGTATGTCTGCTCTCAGCCACCACAGCAAGGAACTATACGAATATATACGAATCTTATACTGTATGCATTCCTCAATGCCTAATAAACCTTTTGATCAACTAATACGGTGTTCCATCTTACTTAAGATAACAAAATTTAATCTAAACAAAAGTTGTGCATTTGTATAATTCCAAAGAATATTTTATAAATTGTATTTAGCAGTAATTAGATATTCTCTCTTCTTAAAATATTACTAAATATTACCGGATTCTGTTTATCCAGTACGATACCCATGTCCGAATTTTATACGACCTCAAAGGGTTAAAATACAAAGGAGAGAGAGAGAGTCAATGGTCAGCCTTCAGCAAAATTCATTACGGGATGAACCAAACATTACGGTATTGGGCATTGAACGACCGCACGATTTCTAACTGTGTCATAGTCTAACGAGTTCCTCACACTCTATTTTTTTTTTTTTTGATTTAAAGAAACGATTTATGACTCCGATACCTTGCTCGGTTGAAATCACAAAACCTAACCTTAATACCTGAAATACTTTGTCGGTGGGTCGATTGCCTCGCATTGTCCGAAACTCTCTCTTTTCGGTGAAGCGCTGCCCGTGAAAAGGTTGCCCCGATTTAATGACCCCCATCGGAGGAGTTTGAAATCTTTCAAAAAGTGAATTTTTCAAGTATTAACTCAATAAACATTTATTTTATTAGCTGAGAAGAAAAAAAAAAATTCAAACGCCTTTTCCATTGACGGCTAAAAAAAAAAACTTATAAAAAAGGAAAAAAAAATTTTTCCTGAATTTTAAACTGAATTATATGAACCGTGAACTTTTTTGTCCTTTGAACTAATTTCTTTTTACGGAATAAATGAGCTGCCTTTTTGGATACTCTAAAAAATTGCCTGAGGATCTTTCCTTATAATATATATATAAACAATAAAACGCCATTTTCACTGGTTATGAAAGTAACGTGTCTTCTATGTGAGAAATACAGTATATTTTGTTAACAGACATAAAAAGCTCAAGGGAAACCTTATTCCCGGAAATTTCAAGTGGTCAAAACGTTGGTGTCAAAGCTCAAAAAAAGGTAAAGCTCTCTGACATTAAGCAAAATGACAGGGGGGGAGGGAGGGTGGGGGGAAGGAAAACAAAAGGCCGCCATCGGGAATCGCGCCGTACATTATAATGAGTAACATAAGCCGGGGATCGATAAGAAATTCGGAAGGTTTCCGTTGGAAGGTTTCAAAGCTTTGCGTTTCAACGCGGGCGTCGGCCTCAACGGGATGAGAAACTCGGGCGACTGTTGGGGGGGGGGATGGGTTGATGAAAGAGTTGCAAAAGGTTCCAAAGCCATTTATTTCCTTTCGCCCGAAAAAGGAAAAATCGACGAGGTTTTCCCCGTCTCTTCCGATAGTCACTGTAATAAATGTCTCCTTGAACGGTTTTCAATAATCGCTTTAATTGAAATTCATTTTGGTTTTCGCCATTTCAACCTTTTTTATTTTGACAGGAGGGATTCATCGATACCGACCACCCGGGACAGAAATAATTAGAAATTTTCAATATAAAAAAAAAAAATAAAAGGGGTAAGTTAAACTTTTTAAAAGGACAAAGAAAAATCTTTACGATACAATTTTACTTAATTTCTCCTGATTTTCCAAGTCTTTGATATGGAACATAGAAGACGAATAACACCCATTGTTGGTGCTTTGATTTATTTATTTATATTTGACCAGGTGAAGGTTCAAATATTTCATCCATAAAAAAAAGAGAGTTTTAGCATCTTCATATAAAAATTTAACCTCGGTTTCACTCATTTGTCAAGGCTAATAAACATTAGCTTTGTATTTGCTCAGGTGTACTTTTTCACGGACAGCACTACTTAAAGAAAAACAACCGAATTTGGGGTGCTATTGTCATCCTCAGAAATTGCCTTTTTGCTGCACCTGCTGTTTTTTTTACTGACTTTCGCCCCCGGCGTATTAACTTCGAGTTAAACCGAACCTCCGCCAGACGACCGAAAAATTATCCGACAGCTTTCGCCTTGTGCTGTTGGCAAAAGCTAACGTAGCTAAATTTCAGCTGTGTGAACCTGGCTTATTTCATTAATGACTGTATTCTCAGATTTTACTGAAAGAAGTGGCACCGAGTGGTTTTCAGTTCATCGGGTCGTTCCCCACACAATTTTCGGATGGTTCCTCGAACACTTTCAGGCATGTATACTCCCCGGGCGTGAATGCACAATAACCTTTAGGCGGTTTTCCCAAACTTAAAATGAATTTTTTATTAGATTTTCCGATACGAGAATTTAAATTTCGTTTAGTTTATTGGAACCAAAGGAGAATTTGGGTGTTCACACACAAACACACACACACACAGGTTGTGGGAAAGGTGTTCAAACTGAACAGCAAGAAAGGAAATCAATACGAAAACAGGATTATCGTCAACTCTGATCCGAAACTTAAAGGTCTCACCAAAAACTGTCCCATATTTCTTTTTCCCTCAGAAATGGCTTTTTAACAAAAACCGGGCCTTCTCCTCACACAGGCGGTCTTTTTTACTTTCAAATATTGCCTTACTTAACAGGGGGGAAACTCTGTCGCTTTTTGTCGTCAAAGACGGGGGTGGCATCGAGAATTCTCATTTCTGATAAATTGGATTTAAAGTTTTACAAATTGAGATAGTGAAGCCTTACGAAGAAGAGAGGAAGAGGCGAAGTGGAGAAAGAAAATTGGGGCCAGGTAATCGATAAACGTTTCCGACCGTTTCGTGAATTTCATAAGTAGATATATATATAAAAAAAAGAAGAGTTAAATGAGTGCGATGGGAGCTTTCGAAGCGATGGAAATAAAGTGGGGAGGTTTTTTTAAGAAACGTCATAGGGGTAAGATCTGCTACGGTTTTTATAAATTGTTTTTCTAATTTTTTACCTTATTTTTACATGATGTTAAAACAGTTGTTTTTCTCTCCTTAAATTTTAAATAAAAAAAAATTAAATAAATTGATCACACATTACTTTTTTTACTTTTTAATGCACTTGAAATAAAACGGTTTTAGTTTTTTTTTACTTTTTAGTTTTATGTTAAAAAGAATAAAACGAAAAAACATAAAATTAATAAAATCAACTCTATGTGGCGTCCAATCTCCGGACAAAAACTGCAGAGGGTAGCAATTCGCAGAATGTTTTTATTTTTATTATTTTTATTTGAGTTGTATAGTGATGGCAGAATATATTTATAATGCGCTCATTCATCGGCCCGAGATAAGGTTATCTCCTTTAAGGATTCCTAAGTTGACCAATTAATTGTATTTTGGGAATTTGTTATTTTTATCTGAGCACTAATTTAAAAAATAATTGCACAAATTTGAAATGTACACCAAAACGAAATTGTGTGGAAAATTTGAAAGAAATCGGTCAAACGGCTCAAATTTCGCTTCAAAGTTTTGATTTTCGGTCTTTGAAGACAGACAGACACACACACACGAAAACCAAGTTCAATAAAACCGTTTAATAATAAAAAAAATATTTTTAAAGTTAAACGGTTTTCAAGTGCACTAAAAAGTAAAAAATAATTTGTCATCAATTTTTCTGTTTATAAAACCGCGGGGCGTTATATAGTATAAAAATTGCACAGTTTGCAGAACGTGTAATAACGTGTAATAAGACAGACATACATACAGACACGAAAAACAAGTTAAATAAAACCGTTTTCAAAACACAAACAAAGCAACATTAATGTTGGTCATTTCAGTCAGTTCATTCATACTTTTACAGTAACCACCGAATGAAATAATTGAGAATTGGACTCGGAACCGTTGGATGAGTGCTCTTGGTTGAATCCTTCGAGAGGTAATAAAGAAATTCAGCGACCACTTTCCGCTTTCTCGAAAGAAAAATTTGCTTTCGACTCTCCGGGGAGTGCAGCCACTCTCATACATTTAAAAAGATTCAAAATTCCTGTGGAATCTCTATTTCCGCGCGAGAGAAAATCACATCGTTCCCTCAAGATGAACGCCCGCATTAACCGCCCTGCCACCGCCTTCTTGAACCGATCGAACTTTCTGATTAGATACCTGAGATTTTGAGTAATTCCCAGAACTTGCGAATTCTCAGAAGTCTATAAAACTTTAAGTGTTCTTCAAAGTTTCAGACTGAAGCCGTTCCGAGTCGTAAAAAGAGGCGTTTCGATGCATAAGTAAAATTTTAAAAAGACTGAATTGTAAAAGATTTTCGGTCTGAGAACTTAGAGAAATAACTTTTGTTCCTCGAAATCGATAGGGTTCGTCAAAGCCCCCGCGACCTGCCCCACCATGCTCAACCTCCATTTTATGGTCATTCGGTATAACTTCTCATTTCAACTGTATCACTAAAAACCCTAATTGGAAACAAACAATATGTCGAATATATTGAGGAACCATTTATGAGCTTCGAATGAATGAATATTTGGTCGTCGAATTCCATTCGAACAGAAAAACCGGACTTTGTCAACTTAACTATTAAATGGACAAAAAATCGCATTCCTTTTTGAAAAAAAAATAATGACAAACTCCGGATAAATAAACATGATTTTGTTTAAATAAGTCGATGTGCATAAAGGGGGAGTACGAACGCACCGTGTGAAAATTCTAAAACTTTTTTTTTTTTTAAAACTAATCCTTACATCCATTCAGAGGAAAAAGCAAACAATTCCGGGAGACGTAAATTCGCCGAATAATAAATAACAATTTATTCTGAGTTTCAACGTTGACAAATAGTTTATTTGTTGTTATGAAGGAATGAGCGGGACAAAAGTGGGACAAAATATTTTTCAAAGTATTATATAAAGTTGGCAAAATGGAGACGAAATAAGAAAAGCTGCTGACTGTTCTTTTTCCCTATTTTCCCCCCTTTTTTTTGGAAAGACGGGGGAAAGCAGAATATAAATAACGACTATTTTTTAATCTGTGCCTTAAAAATTATCATTATTTCACATGCATTTCCGACCTTCGTTAAATAAAAAATTATTTCATTTCGAAAACCTGGATGTGTGCTAATTAGTTCTGCAATTTCACAACGTTAGAAAAAAAAAAACGAAAAATTCTAATTGTAAAAACATAACTCCGGTCTCGTTTTTTTTTTATATTCATAGTTTGGATGTTGGCATCATGCAGAGTTTAATCTTTTCGGGTCAGTAAGTTCACTCTCCACTTCCTTATAGAACACAGTCTTGGCTGGTTTTGCACCCTTGCGGTTATCCACTTTCGAATGATCGTTATCAGTACGAAGTGGTGTGAAGAGGATTTCTGAGCATTCGGGGAAGGGTTATTTATCAGAGACCTCTGATGGGGTAATTATAAGATACATAAATAAAGTA
>JAQIBA010000066.1:429751-447388 GCA_028293925.1 Brueelia nebulosa | reverse complement strand
TTAAAGGCCAGAAAATTATGTAAACGCATCGAATAAAAAGAGTTACACTCTCACTGACAATGCAACCTGCTTTTCAACATTTTTTTTGACTGATACAAAAGAATTTCTCACTTTGGAAAGCGTTTATTGTAACCTTAAGAAATTTACTTATCGTTCGTTCCCTCGGATTAAACATCACAATCTACGTTTCGGACCTCTTTGGGATATCTCGAACGGGAAAGAGCGAGAGAAAATCGAGGGGAGAAGAGAAAACAGTGAGGGAGGGGGGGGCGGGGGAACAAAGGGGCAAAGAAAGAAAAGTAGTGGCTACGTGCACGGAGTCTCAGACACGCACATTTCGAATATATTATGCGTGAGTTACCGCAGTTCGGTCCCCCGGGACGGAACTGAGAAGCTGACAAACTTTTCATACAAAAAATTATTCTTATTAGTTTGTCAAATCATGAAATTACTTGCTTTTTCCCCCTCTTCTTTCTTACTGAATTTTAATTTCCGGTTGGACTTTATTTCTACCCCGCACAGATACTTGGAAATCTTTCTCGAAGTGCTTAGTTTGGAGAAAATGCGTTCAAAGAGGGGGAAAAATGGCGACGGAATATATAATAAGTAAAAGCTGAGATATGTTGCCAGTGAGGCAGTTAACGGGATGCAAATATTTGTTTTTAACGAGAACTGTACGACGTTCGGGGATCAGCCTGAGGAAAAACGATAAGTGTGAAATTCCCACTCCAACAGGAATGCAAAGTTCGGTAAGAATAAAAAACGACAGCACCGAAATGCAACAGTCGGGACTTATATCGCGACAGCTCTCCAATTCGCATAAGATGGATCGGCAATTTCAGGTCATCCGGGTTTACCTTCAGCTTTATTTCCATTTACGGGAGATGCAAAAGGACTTTCCCTCATTTCGAACAGTCAGCAGAAATTCTGAGGCCTTGAATAGTGTGCCTATCACATGAGAACCGTTGTTTTGTGTTTTTGTCGGACATTTGCATTCCTTTGGGTTTTCGTAATATAAGCTCCTTATAATCATCGGATCAGGGCCGTATTAGGGCAACGCATGCAGAGACCACAATAAAACTTTCCTACTTAAATTCGCTTTTTCAGTTTATTGAAAACTTTATACTTAAAAACAATTTGTTGTAGAAGTATACAAATGAGGGCTAATATTGAAACGTACTGTATCTCTCAAAAGTATTTTGACAATACAAAATTTGTAGTTTTATACCCGTAAGAGTTACTAATAAAGTAAAATTTCATTAAAATGCTTTACATTTATAAATATAATATTAATTAAATAACAGAAGAAACAAAGAGTTTATCTACTAATAATATAACTAAGTAAGAGTATTAAAGAAAAAGCAGAAGACTAAGAGTGTTATGTTTTGTATATTTTGTTATTTTAATGCCACAAATATATTATTAATAGTATTGATAACTAAATAATACAACCCTAAAATAATACACAAAATCTTATACCAAAATATATTTATATTTCTACCCTATTTAACCCGTAGGTATTAGAGTTTTTTTTTTACAAATTTGAATTGAGCACTATAAGAATTTCAGAAGATTCGGATAAAACTTTACAAAATTAATTTCAGGTACAGATTTACAAAGTAAAATAAATAAATAAAATATAATTATCAGTCCGGTTTAGAGGGGTAGAGAAGCCTACCTACTGTATATAAAAATAAAATAAATTAATATGCAGTGACTATATAAAAAAATAACTAAACAATAAGCATATAGTAAATAAATAAACAACAAATATATATGGAATAAGTTAACAATAAGTTATACAAAATAAATAACTAAAAAACTATTAAATTTTGTATTGTCAAAATACTTTTGAGCGCTACTGTAGGTGGGAGATATGCAAAGAAAATTGAAAACCTCAATAATCTGACTTTTATCTTCGACTATTGCGTCTTATGCATTTGTGAGCATCGAATTCCTCAGTATGAGTTTATAGTTTTGGTGTTCGTAAACAATAATATCACGTTTCCGGTGGAGCTTTTTTTTTTAATGAATAAACGGTCATACATCTCGAGGAGTGAGTTTATAAAAATATTTCAAATGGGAGCAATGTGGAAAAGAAGCGGAGAGAAATTATTTTAAAGGGGAAACTTGGAAGATTTAGTAAAAAAGTTTTAATGGCGAAAGGCTGTGGAAGTTTTAAATTTTTATATTTTTGAAATTTACCGTCAACTCTGTGTCGGCCTGTACCGATCGAAGAAACCCTCAGCAAAATTTCTCTCCTTTTTTTTCCATCTTCGACTAGTTTTTGGCAAAGACATTTTTTTGAGAGAGAGAAGTTCATAATTGCCGTATTTCAAAACTTCTAAGGTGGGCTTTTTTCACTTCTGTTCGCGAATTATCGACAAAATATACTTCTTTATTTCTTTGTGGTTTCCTGCATATCCCACTTCTTAATTCATTCGAGTGTATTTGAATTAACGTGAATTATTTAAGAGGTCCCCGTGATTTCATAACCAGACTAACATTTCCAGAAGAAAATGCTAAAGCTCCGTCAATCTACGGAGACTCATCAGCTGAGCTTATTGTGTCAGCACACAGGGGAATCGAAGGACATTTCAAACACAGAGAGAAATCGACGACGGGTTGTTTTTTTGTAATGCATTTCACGGAAGCTGTGGGATCCGAGGGGCGAAAAAAGAGGGGCGGAAACGACTCTCCGGAAGAGAAATTGTGTCCCCGGGGGCGAGAATTTAATTACTGTAAAGACATTTGGATTGCAAACATCACCCGAATGCAGCAAAAAGGTAAATGGAACCCGAGTGACATGCTTTGAAATCGTAAAACCTCTTTAAAACTGCACTGCCTCGAGCAGATTTTCAGTGTTTTTCAAAAGAGTAATGACTGCTCCTGATATTAATTTAAAAGCTTTCTCTCGGTCTCGGTTAATTATTACTTTTAAATCAAATCCGGGCTCGGGACTTGACTGGCTGATTTAGAAAAAAAAAAAAAAGATGGGCTTGCCTGAATACAGTCATTCGCCATTTTTCAGTCTGCTTTTTCTGCCTCCTACTTGCAATAACGCATCAAGGTAAGGCCACGCCCGCGCAATTTCCTAAACGATTGTATATTCGCGAGTGACTTTGTAAGACTTCTGCAGAATATGCTTCAGTTGACACTTTTAAATATTTATACAGCCATTAGATATGTATAATTTTTATATTTTTCGTTATATCTGAATTCTATTATACTGTTCTTGCTTCTGGACCTCTCTGCCCCTTCTCAACAGCTGTTCTGCCACGTTTTCTCCTCTTTCAATTCTTCTAATATTCCTCTCGCTTCTAGGAATTTTCTTCTTGTTTTCTCCCAGTTTGATTCTTCCTTTCATTCCTTCTCCAGTTCGACCAGACATTCCGTCAGCAGTTGGTTGTTTCCTTTCTTTATTCTCTCTTCGAATTTTATCTCTCTTCTTCCTGTTTCTACACTTATCCTGTCTCTTTTGCATTCTTCTACAACGATATATCCTGGGTCTAAGAATCCACTTGAGGTACCTTTCGTGGATCCCCTCTAATATTCTATATTCCTTCTTTTAAATGAGCACCAATCTAAAAAATTTTTTTCAGAAATTTCAATTGTCAGCCAAAACGAAAGTGTGTGCAAAATTGGAAAGAAATCGGTTCGAGGGAAACGGGTCAAATTTCGCCTCAAAGTTTTGATTCTCGGTCTTTGCAGACCGACAGACAGACAGACAGACAGACAGACAGACAGACAGACAGACAGACAGACACGAAAACCAAGTTAAATAAAAATATTTTAACCTCAAATTAATATCTCCTCGACTTTTAAATCCTATAACCTGAAATCAGTTTGCCCCGGTGACATAAATACCTTTCCAGAGAAAAACAAAAAGAGGAAAATCATTAGTAGGTCGGCGGAAAATAAAGTCAGCAACAGAATGAAAAAAAAAACGTAAAAAGAGGAAGGAGTAAAAACCCGGATGCATTTATCATGTGGAAAATCCATTTCCAACTAAAATATTTCCCCTCATCAAAATGCATTTTAAAACTTTCCTTCTTCCCCTTTCATGAGGTAAAAGAAAAGTGCGAAAAGGCAGTGAGAAATAAGTTAAAAAAAAAAGAAATATAAGAAAACCATCTTCCAATTTGTTTGCGTCGTGAGATTCCTCCTCAAAAGGGAACAGAAACTCCGGAGAACAGCGAAAAACAGACAATAAAACGTCCGGGAATGAAATATGACGGGCCGTGAGCATGTGAAAAGATTCCTTTCTCCTTATTTCAGCTGTAATCCGAAGAAAGCGCCGGCCCAATCCGGAATACACCACGAGGAACCCTCATTTCGACCGACGGGGAAACGATAAATATAATCCACAAAGAAATTCCACCGGAATTGCCCTGGTCACCCCCTCCCTTAAAGGCTCCCCCTTTGGGAAGACCTCAGGGGTTGTGCTCCCACGCCGGTGGCGATTGGGTCTGAAAACGTCCGTTTTGACAGGGGATGGGAGAGGAAGACAGCCGGGGGAGTGTATAACGAGAATGATTTTAAACAAGGCAAAACTGTTTGCAATTAAGACTTCAAAAGAATTATTTTAAATTTCCGAATAAAGATCCTGAGCGATGAAGCTTTAATTAACGGAACCAAGACTTCGGGTTCCAGACCTGGTTTGAAGTTCATTACAGATTCCCTTTGTAGGCGGATTTAATTAAGGCCGCGGGTATAACCAAATTTCTTGTTTTGGATTTCCCGGAGAAAATTTCCCAGAAATGATTCCACCGTTCGCGCACGGTTTGCCCCCCTCCCGAAGAACATGGCGGACTTGTGCGGGCTCTAATGCATAATATGAAAAAGATGGCTCTGTGATTAGCGTGGAAAGTTAACGAAATTTAAAAAAAGAGAAAGAAAAATGGACGGAGCAACGCAAAATTAACTCGTTTAACCGTTTTTTGTTCTCTATGTGTTTCCTTCCACTTTTTTAATTGCACCTACTTTTTCCTCGAATTTTCCTCAAGTTTTCTAATATATTTTTTTTCATTCTACATTTTTTTTTGACTTCCTTTTTTCTCCCCCCCCCGTTCCTCAGTTTCTTCTATCGCTTTTTCTTCCGTGATATTTTTTATTAAATTTTTCTTTTTTCCTCCTCGACATTTATAAATATATTTTCCTTGCAATTTTCAGGGTTAAATCTTTGTTTCGTTTATTAGCTTTTGATATTTTCTTTTTTTCAATCTGTGCACTTATTTTAATTTGGTTTCCCTTAATGATCCCTTCCTCAGATTTAATGATACAATTCCGGTTTTTTTTTGTAGGGAAATCTCTTCTTTTGTTTACCCTCCTGTTCAGTTTCCTCGGATCTAATTAAACCGGACTAATTAACCCTTTGCAGTCGTATGTCTACTCTCAGCCAACACGGCAAGGAACTGTACGAATCTTATACTGTATGCATTCCTATATCAGTTTAATCCTTTGCGGTTGTTTGTCTGTATACAATCTTCTACTGTACGAATATACGAATCTTATACTGTATGGATTCCTATATCAGTTTAAACTTTTCCTCAATTTCTATTAAACCTTTTCATCAACTAATACAATTGGCGATAACAAAATTCCATCGAAAGGAGATAAGTTGTATACATTGTAGAATTCCAAAGAATATTTTGTAAATTGTATTTAGGAGTAATTAGAGATTCTCTCTTTGTTAAAATATGACTAAATATTACTGAATATTATGTATATGTATCCCTGCTCTTTCCAAAGAAATTAATTCCGACCAATAGATACCCATAGCCACAAATTTTATACCACCGCAAAGGGTTAAAAAATTAATCTCGTGTTGTCGACCCTACTCAATTTACAACTTTTCAGAAATTCACTCGTCCGTACTTACATACCAATAGGACACCCATTAAACAGACACTCCGTACGTATTTAAGTCTTGAAAAGTGGAAACTCACCTGAAACAAATACAAAATTTTAGTTCATTATTTTTATTTTAAAAAAAATTCCAGATTATTTTTATTTAAAAGCTATTTCAATGCAAAGGACGAAAGTCCGAAATAAAAATTCTTTTCCCCTTCGCTTTGGCCCCGCGCCAAAAAACATTTGAGAAATACTCGCAAAAAAATCATTCGCGGGAATTCATTTCAATTTATCCGAACTGAATAATTCTTATATTTTCCGAATGTTTTGCACAAAGTCGACAACATCAGAAGGGACGGCGAATTAAATTCTTTTCTTAAAACAAACGACCCTTAAAGTCTCGGAAACGATGCTTAGTTTGCTTCTCGTCAGGCAAATATGCAAATCTTTCTTCGGAAGGTCTTTAATCTCATTATTTCCCTCCGGTCTTTTTTTGCTGCCGGCAATTGGCTCGCTTTCTCGGATTAGCTGAGGCAAACAAATCCGAACTGAAATCGATCGGAGCGAATACCGAACGGGTTAATGAGTGCAGACTGCATTTCAAAGGAAGTGCTTATCTGTCGCCGACGTAATTCATTTGCCCCACTTTTCACAGGGGGGAGGGGGGCTTATTTCCCCACTTTGGGTGAGTCACCTGGGGGGAAAGGCTTGCTTTTGGGGCGAATGCTTTAGAAGAAATCGACCATGACTCTACCGGCGAGATAAGCTAAAAAATTTTAAAAAGCGGCGCTGTAACTGTCTCAGGTTTCCGCAGATAAGCAAAACTAATTTTTTTTTTTATATTATCGTAATTGTTTTTTTTTCTTAACTAGGCCGAGTGTATTTTTTGGGATGAGAAAAGATACGGGTGACCCCCGCGTGAGTAACGTCGGATGAATTTCGACCTCTATTTATTATGCACAGAATTATCGCGTTGTCAAATGAAGAATATGCTTTGTTGGAGAACATTAGCAAACCTAATCTCTTCTTTCGGTTCGAACAAAATCTAACGGGATTTACATTTGGAGGAGAGATAACGTCGACTGCAAAATCCGAAAATTATGAAATTACAATCTGTGTGCACATTCTCGAAGTAATTTAGGAGTGAAAGTGTCATCTGAGAGCAACGGTCAGCTCAGAAAGAACTCTCATTGTTTACCTGACGTGCAAAGTGTATTCCCAACAAATTATTTCTGCAATCCGAGAGAGAGGGGGGGGGGGGAATATTTTTTTTGAACTTTCGCCAAGTGAAGAGGGAGGAAAAAAACTGCTGCCGTTCCCACGTAACAATTCGTTGCAAGCCAATTTTTCGTGGGTTTCTCTCTCTCCACGGTGTCTGTCAAAGTCGTTAAATACTTAAGTGTGCTTCCATCGCGACGCCTTCCGCTTCGAATATTCGTCTGTTTAACGTGAGGACTATCTGACTTGGAAAAGACGAAAAAAAAACCTTACAATTGTTCTTTAAACCTAACGACAAATAAACTTTATCTCTCTTTCTGTTGAAGATTAGCCCGAGCTGTGTAATGTAAATTGTGCGTGAAATGATTTTGAGACTTTTTAACCGTTATAAATCCCGACCGACGCCGGACTCCTGCCCTCTTACGCTTTAAAAGCAAATGGACTAAAGCTCGACGAGGGGGAGGGGGAGGGGAAACCTTTTCCCAAAAATTGCAGGCATCTCCTGGACGCCCTCCCTGTGCTGTTCCGATCATCCGAAGCAATCGCATTTAAAAAGGAGAGCCTCACGCAAGTTAACCATTAAACGCTTTGCACTATTCACAACTTTCCTTTCTTCGAGGGTTCTTTTTTTTTCACCCCAATACTTCTCCCCATCGTATATTCAGTAATTTATTACAATGGGTAATTACAATATTTTTTCTAACCCTCTTTCCGGCACTCGCAGTCCACGTGCGGCAGTCATTGTTAACTTTCATTTTTAAATCGAGCAAGCGCAAGGAGCTCCAGACGAATTTTTAAGCATTTCTTGCCCCTCCCAATCATCCCCTATATAAACATGCAAATTATGCACTTGGACGAATAAATAAATTCTGGCGATGACAGAATCCCGTTAATTTGGTGCACACTAAAAATGGACTGATTGAAATCAGTGAAGTTTTGAGACCCCCTGAGTTCAGCAAAGCACCCTGATGTGTCAGCTATATCCACCCTGAGCAAAAACACTTCAGTTTTGAGATTTCGACCGGAATATTAAAAGTAAAAGATTTTTTTTTCGAACACAAAGGATACAGAGAGTAAAAAAAAGAACGCGGGAAAGATGGTGGATCGGTCGGATAACGAGAAAATATGGCCGGGCACAGCGGTGATATTTTTTACCTTCAGTTATCACAAACACATTACGGAAACATTAACTACCACGGAAAACAATTTACAACGAAAACTTTTCCACGTGCGCCGAAAAAGTTGGAGGGAAAGGGGAGAGGGCAACGTTTCGCTTCGCTAATTTTTAAGCGATGAGAATAAGAGTCGCTGCAGGAACACATTCTCCCAACAAAGTTCCCCCCCTCCCCCAGACGAAAAACTTTCGGAAATAAGAAATCTTCTCATTAAGACAAATTGAACTTGATGGCGCACACACGATGGCACACGTGGAATGGGACATTCATCCAGCGTCGGAGTGGATCTACACAATTAGCTTAAATCCGAGCGTCCCTCCCTTCACCATTTTTTATCAATTACAAGAATTCACGCCAGATGAGACTTCAAATTATCCGACTTCGCTCTTTTTCCCCTTTTTAAATTGAAATTATCAAAAGCAAACAAAACTACAGCCGAGAAGAAACCCACGCTTTCATCTTGCGTGCAATAGGGGATGCAAAACATCCTGCGCATAATTCCCGACCGAAAAAAAAGACCATAACTGCGATCCCATGCTCGATCTCAATTTAATGCACCTTTATATCACCTCCCGGACTTGAGTCCCAATATAAAAATCACAAAAAACCTCTGAAGCAAATTTAAACATTATTTGCCGCGCATCTGTCGTCGTTCCCGGTTTCTTTTCATCACCAATTTTACGGGGTACTTTTCACCCCTTTTCTAGCGCGCGCATTTAATTCTATTTCATCTGTCGACTATCCCTAAAAATCCAGCCTTTCCTTTTGTTAAATGATAATACCCTAATCAATGTGATTACGGACTTTGTCCGAAGTGTCTCATTGAGTGTTTTTGTTGAGGGCGAATTCATATGATCCGCTCCGGGAGGGAATACACCGCCAAAAATTTCTTCTTTGCGGTCCGAAACGTTCTCCGAGTTTCTATTGTGGATTTCCGCTTTTCCCGACCCATTAATTAATAATCCGGGAAGCGCATAAAATTGCAACAAAAGCCAAACGGTTAAAAGCCAACGTTAAAAGCTTTTAACCGGAGGGAAAAATACTCTCGTTATTATCAGACTCATCTACGACCGGATGGAAAGCAAACAACAAAGATAAGGTGTCAATGCCTTTGCACAAATAAAACCAAAATGTAAACCGAGTGATATTTTCCTTAACGAGAGAGTAATATATAAAAAAACGCAGACATTTTTTGAATTCTTAGCCAGTCTCTCATAAGCGGGATTACAATGAAATCAGTGAAAAACTCCCTCTCACAGCAATTTTACAGTTTCGTCTACCCCTTCATCATCGGGAGAATAAATCTGAAAATAACAGATGTTTCCTTCGCGCCCTATTACTCCCAAAAAAGGAATGAAATATCGCAAACCCCAAAACAATTTTTTCACACTAAATTAACCCACATTAGGGACCAAAATGCAAGAGATGAATTCACGAGTGCCCCCCTTATACGATTCTGACTAATGAAAAGCTGGAAAATATAGAAAATTATGAAAAAGCGGTGTATCTCTGATTTGAAAAACTTAAGTAAAACGTCGGTGGGGGGGAAAAAAAAACAAAAGCGAAATCGCAACACAATACTTTGAAATGTCAAAAAATTAGACAAAGATAAACCTCGAGATTTAATATTCACACTTGAAAATTCAGTATTTTTATTTATTTATATTTTTCTCGCATTAACTCCCCCACCTTTCATGGTTAGCAATGTCAAAACCACTCAACTTGTAAATTTCAAACAGCCCATGAGAACTCGACTGCAGGAGGCGGAGGTAAAAGTCAAACTGGAAAAACTTTCATCCGAAACCGAAAGTTACAAGAATTTCCGCGCGGTTATTGTATCGAATAGTCACGAAAATGGTGTCACGTTGAGAAGCACCAAACATCGTTTTCATAGATGTGAATAAATGATTTATTGCGACGAGTATGAGAACTCCCTTTTGAAAGGAAAAATTCCACTAAAATCGGCTCGAAAAAGATACAATAATTTAATCGTGGGGGAAATAACTCATATCGGTTCGCTTTGAGCCTTAATTTTCGCACAGGAAAACTCAACCGCGATTAGTATACTCCGCTTACTTTTCGTAATTAAGACCTGATGATCTGCCTATTACGTGAGCCTGATTAAAAGATAGAAAATCCTTCACGAGAGCTCGTTAACGCCATTATCGAGGCAGTAGATCGAGGGTCGCCAATCTGGTTCTTGCCGCCACAAAGAGGAACTGTGCCAGAACAGGACTCTCCCGGGCAGTTTCCGTATGACTGTGTAGGTTCGGGGGCGACCAAAAAGTTGGCCCCTGCAGGCACCGGCCGGCGTCACACGGTTTCTTGTCCCACGTGAATGGCCATTTAGGCCACCGAGGCCACTGTTTTTTTTAGAAATGCGGTAAATAATCGGTTTACTGTCCTGACCGGAGATATAGGTGACCCACGCGTTCGAATGCGTGACTCACCCATTTGACGAAAAAACACTAATTGCCTGAGAATACAAAAGGAACAAGCCGACAGAGCCTTTGTCAGTGTTGTTTTTTTCATTCGGGCGAAATATTCGCCTAATTATGGAATCCACTCATGGCGAGTCGTTTTTTAAAAAATTTTATCAAAGCCGATTTCCCACGAGGACGGGCGTAAACTTGTTAAAAACCCGTGCCACGCACGTATTTTAACCAATTGTAGAAATTTTCAAAATGCCCAACTCCAAGAAAATCTACGTCCGCCTATGGCACAAACTATGCCCGTCAAGGTCGCTTTATACTCATTCCACACAACAAAGCTTTAACACATCTTTGTTTGTTCGTGGCAGCATCAAAATACGCTGACGAATCCGAAGAAAATCACAAATGCAACCGGATAAACAACTCCTTTGCTAATTGAACATAATTCGTAATTACGTCAGCGAAAAATCATTCCGATACTACAATAGAACCTCTCTTTGAACGAACGTCTTATCGTAATAAAAACTAAAAATATATAAAAATTCTTTGAGTGCCTTTTGTACGAGCCAATTAGGCACAGGTTTCTCCCAGAAAGAGAAGATGACACGAGGACCAGGGAATAAAAGGTTCAGGATCTGCTTCGTTTTTCTAATAAAGAAATTGTAAAAAATGTATACCTGTACATGCTGAGAATAAAGAAAAACAAGGACTGCTTACTCTTTATTTTTTACTATTTCTTGTTTTATGTTTTACATGTGACTGTTTTATTTATTATTTATTATTTTTGTGTCCATTACTTACACGGTTTGTTATATTACTATAAACAGGTTTGTTTTATTATTATGCGTACTTTTATATTATAAACAAATCCCCATTAAATGTTACTCTGTTAATTTATTTCTCAACGTTAAATGTCAAATAATTTATTTATTTTTTTTAAACAGTTTTATTTTAATTTTATTTTTATACGTTTTTATCCCTGCATAACACCCAATTTTATTTTTTTTATTATTTATTATTTTTATATAGTATTTAACTTTATTTTTGCACGATTTTTTTTGTATAACGCCTAATTATTATTTTATATTGTTTTGTATTCGTATTGTTTTGTAAAGTATTATATTGTTTCTACAGTATTTTTGAATTTTTGTTTTTAGATTTTATTTATATAGTTTTGTAATAGTTTTTTTAATACATAGTATTATAGTAATTTTATTAGTTTATAGTATTTTGTATTTAGCACTTTGTATAGTATTTTATATTGTTTCGTTTTGTATAGTATGTTCTTATTCGCCGCATATTATTAATTATTTATCTGAGAGCAAAGCTACTCCGTCTCAACCGTACTTTATTAAAATAATATTGTAATTATTGCTTATTTGTATTTGTAAGAGTATACCTCCAATGTCTGCATCCGCAATGAAGGTTCAATAAGTATTATATATTGTTAAAAAAAAATTTATATATAAATGTGGTTAATGAGCAAGTGTAATTCCTAATCAATTTGATGGTTCCATTCCACTTTGTTAGGTCTACTTTTCACTCAAAGAGAAATTTCCACAAACAATTTGAATAAAATGGAAAATAACCCGGAAAAGTGAGTCCTCCTTTTAAGTGGTCCACAAATACAAAATCCGAATTGAGATTTAATGTGGGAAGAGCAAGTATTTGGGAAGCAGATGTGAACGGAGGCGTTCTCGGCGCCTGTTGGTGCAATGGCATTGCCACGTTCTTTGCTCAGAGAACCAGAAAAGGTTCGCAACCTTACCTTGCCTTTCTCCCGAGGTTTTCCCCCCCTCACAATTTTCACTGTGCGGCATAAAACCCACAAAAAAAAAAATTATGTAATTTAGTAAAAACTCGGTGTCGGGTTTCTTGTGACGATTTAAACATATTCGGTTGATATTAAATGACGAAACCGCTATTTCATTAGTCCGGCGATATTTTTCTCTGATAATGGCCGTGGGTTGCTTGTTTATGTCGAAATCAGATATGCACTTGATGATTACCTCTGTTTTCTTTCAACTCACTTTTAAAACTCCAGATTATTTCCTATTATACTTCTGGTAATGTGACCGTGGATTTACTCTTTTATTCGGTAATTTCAAGTCGTAACTCTCTCGGAAGACCTGCAACCAAAACACCCGCATAACGAAGAGTTAACGGAATAACAATTCCAAAACACCCTTGAAAATAGATAAGGCTACATACAGTCTGCGTCGAAAATTATTGCATGTGAAAATACCCCCGATGTTTGCAGATAACAACACAATATAGATAAGATAACCCTTTAATAATCGGCCTGTCGAACATATCTTTTAGAAATTGCGGATGAGACAGACGAGCAATATCACTTCTGATTACAAATAAATTTTGACTGATTCGAAATTAGCACAATAAGTGAATTCATTCCGTGTTTAATTAATTTTTATCGCTAAATTTCTGAATGAAATCGATTTTAAATCGGTGTCGCCATTCACAATGTCGCCCATTGTAAATTTCGATCACTTTGTCATCCCGTCTTTAACCTTTCACATCCCGGCGACCTTTGCGCATTTATTTTCTTATTTTGGTATACAGATTCCCCCCCCCCCCTTCGGGAAGATCAAAGTATATGTCACCGAAAGAGTATCGATGCCTTGGGAATAAGAATGAGCCTAAAATTCGACATCTTTTCAGGGAAACTTCACATTATTGGAGAGGCAGAAATAAATTCAAGTTTCAAAAATCTCAATTCGATTCGCCACCCCCACTCAGGGGCAGGTTTTCCATCTCTTTTCTGTCTCGCAAAAATTCGCCCCCTTCTTACTCTCTTTTCCGAGGGAAAGTTCACACAAAAAAAAAATTTTCCATTGTTTCTTTTCTTCCCTTTCTTTGTTATTTCCGTTGTAACTGAATTTGCTTCGGAGTGAGGGCGAAAGTTTGCTTTAATTCAACGACCCCTCCTTTTTTTTTTAAAAATATCAATATAAGGATTCACAATCATTTTTTTAATTTATAGGAAAAATAAACTCATGACTAATAAATATCGGTTGCGATAACTTTTACACAAAATTCTTATCATACGATAATGCTTTTCCTAAACTCGAGGATTTAAAAAAAAAAAAAAAAAGATAAATCTCATCTCTCTCTCTCTCTTTATCTTTTCCTTTCTTCCACCTTCATCTCAGTCACGAATTTGATCGTTCTTCTACGTCAGATTACGTCAAGTATGAAAAGGAGACCTGCCAAGTCATGAGATGGCAGCTCTGACTGCCTGATTCCTTAAATTCATTTCTGTTTGTCATCTCTGCATGCGATTTTGCATTGTTCACGGGAAAGGATAAACCCTAAATAAAATTAACGGATCGGTTTCAGGTTTTCGCTTCATTTGGCGAGTCTTTTAACCCCCAACTCCGAAAAAATATACGTTTGTTACCGAAGGTAATAAAAGGGAAAGACATTTCCCCGAGCAGACGACATTTATCATGCGGGGTGACCCACTACGGGAAATTCTTTTGTGAATCTGTGAATTTTTGAGTCCATTTTTAATTCATATTTGTCTCCGATGAATAACACCGCCCGAAACGACTCAGGAAATCAAAACTCCAAAAGGATTTTTTTTAAGAAACAGATAAAACTGACGTTGGATTATCAATTCGCATAAGAGGGCAGTCACAATAATGATTTCACGCTCGGTTTCACTTTTCCGACGTGGAAAGTTCTCGATAAAATTTCTTAATTCAAGATCGATCACCGCGCACCCCATAAATTACTTAATCCTTTGGTTACTTCACGTTTTTGGTAATGGCTTTGACAAATATTTTTCAAGTCAGGTCTGAAATGAGGGGAACTCGTGGCTCTTGCCCAGGATTTTTTGAGAAGGACACTTGTTCCAAACTTATTCGGGGCTGACCAAAATAAGACAGTTTCATTTGGAAACCCTTTCTTTTCTCAAATTGCATTGCATTAGTACCAAAAAAAACTGTTAAATATAAATAATAAAATTATATAAATAATCGATAATAAAATAATATTGTCAACATAAATAATAATAACATGAATAATATCAGTGATGCCCAACCTACGGCCCGCGGGCCATTTCCGGCCCGTGAAGGCGTTGCATGTGGCCTATGGGTTATTTAATTTCTATTCAATAATTTTTCAATTCAATTCAATATCATTTATTTTTTTTAACTTTCAAGTTATTAATTCCAATTTTATACGTTTTAACATTAAAAAACATTAAAACATTTCAGTATTAAAATTGTGGAAAAATTACAACACTATTTTTAACCGATAAAAAATGTGTATATTTCCCTCAGAAATTTGTAAATTATGAATTTTGGATTGTATTATGTAACAGTGTCTCAATCTAACTGTATAATTTACCCTCTAATGCTTTGGTGCAAAATAGGGAAAATATAATGTTAAAATATATAATTTTTTATATTTTTCGTCTTTCGGCATTAAAATAATAAACAAAACAAAAATATACAATATATAAATTTCACATTTTCCCTTTTAAACTTCTCTAATTCTCCCAATACCTTTTCCAATAGGGAAATTATTATATTATTATTACAAAAATTCTTTTTTACCATTCGGCAAATAGACTATTTTTATGTTGTGGCCCGCGAAATTACAATGAACTCAAGTTTGGCCCCATATTATGAAAGGTTGGCCATGACTGAATAATATGATAATATAAAAATGAAAATATATGATAATAATAATAATAATAATAATAATAAAATGCATTAGGAAAAAATTGTTAAATATATAATAATAAAACTGTTAAATATAAATAAAACAATTATGTAAATAATAATCAATAATTAAATAATAAAACTCTTAATATAAATATTCGTATAAAAAAGCAGTTTTAACTTTGGTTTTTAGAGACAACCCTTCCTATTGCCTGCAATACTCAGAACAATACAAAAGTATGATGACTTTATAATCACTCAATGTATACAATCGATGCTCATCCTCCAAAAACAATAATAAAAAGTCACAAATTGAACTTTTTATTTTTTTATTAATTCATAATTGACTGGTTAACGAAGTTAAATGTTTTCTTTATAAGATATCAAAGTGAAAACAATGTCCTCCTACAAAGCAATCTTGAGCACTTATGTGGATGCTTTAATTGAATAAAATTACTTCAAATTGTGAAATCCTCTTGTTGGGACGGACTGAATCAAAAAGTCAGCTTCCGAAGATTTTGGGGGCTCCCAAATTATACCCCCCACATTTCTGCAAATATAAACATGTTATAAATTGTATAATTGTAACCTTTATGCAAATTAACCCTCATGGGAATGATGTACCTCATATGGGTAATTTTCTGCTACAATAAATCCTGAGATTCTAGAATTGATTAAATTATGAGTTAAACCAGAGGGAAAAAAAAAGAAGGTCATCCTTTAAAACAAGTTAATGCCCGAAATTTCATCATTTCAGTTTTGAAACGACCTTAAAATGAATCACTTTGAATTATTCTAAAACAATAATGGTAAAACTTTTTTTCTCCTCTTCTTCTTCTTCTTCTTTCAAAGTCATTGAATTTGTTTGATCTGGTGAAGAGAAAAATTCAAAGAATTCGAAACATTCTCATGTAAAGAAGAACACTTTATCATATTCTAAACATAAGGGTTGTTGTTAGTGAATTTATTTCGAGTCAATCATTATCACGTAATATCGCGACGTTTTTTGTTACATTTTTAATAAAACCGTTTTAAAAACGAACTCGAGCACCACGTGCAAAAAGAATGGGAATAAAATCAGAGGAGTGTTTGAGGAAATGAAATCAGTGAAGACAAGGTTCATGGTCAAAATATTCTTACATCGAATAAACAAAGTTCATTAAAATAAATTAAAACACATTCAATGGCATTTTCCCGGATTACGAAGGTCTTATCAATTGAAAAAATACCAAAATCCTTTTTACATATTCCTTTAAAAAAATTTTAAAGCAGCCAAACTGACTTACATGATTGCATGGGTATCCACTCGAGTATGGATAAAAGCGACATGTATCCCAATAGGAAAACTCAAATGTTTGATATTCCAACATTTAAGAGCCGATATTTGTGTAATTATAATTTCCTTCTTGTAAATACGAATAAATTCTCAATCACATCATGATACTTTCAAAAAAAACTGTTATAATAAAAAAATAACAGAACTCATTCGAATGTTAAAAATAATTTTTACTCCACAACCGACAAACCCAATCATCCACAACGGTTTCACTCAAACTACGAATTCTCTTCAATAGCAGAAGCGAATCAATCTTAAGTGGCGCTCCAAGCGGAGTATTTTAAAACTAACTCGCGGGAAAGATTATTAGAATTATTTCAACGTTCGTACGTCCATGATCGGGCCATCTTTTTAAAAAATAAAAATTTTCAATAAAATTTTACTTGTGGGGAGTAATATTTGCATTGAAACCACCATCAACTCATAATTCTACACCTCAGTTTATTCTTCGAGTTTGTTTACCAGCGTTGCCAAGTTTTTTTTTTGTGAATCAGTACTTTTTTAAAAGAAAACACCATTCGAATGTTCTTTACAAATTCTTCTTATACATTGAATATATTTGGCCGATACATAATTTTTATCGAAAGTTTACATTCAGATATTTTTGTAAAATTTTGGACAATAAGAACCAGCTTTTTAATATGAAATTTAGATTTTACTAATAAATTATACTAAAATATAATTACATTTTTACATAATAAAAAACAGTCTTCCTCAGAGATTAATTTCAAAATTGGAATCCTTTACTCAAACTGGGCGATGTCAGAAGCATTACTCAGATTCTAAAGATTACGCTAA
Source organism: Brueelia nebulosa (assembly GCA_028293925.1). Taxonomy (NCBI): domain Eukaryota; kingdom Metazoa; phylum Arthropoda; class Insecta; order Psocodea; family Philopteridae; genus Brueelia; species Brueelia nebulosa. The sequence continues at coordinate 429,888 of JAQIBA010000066.1, read as the reverse complement.
TCTAACAGCAATAGTGGGCAGTTGAGAATATACAAAAAAAGGCAAGAGATTCAAGAAATTAGCCAAAGCACACGAGGAATGCACAACAATGGCGCATTAGGAAAACGCCTTCGTTCGGCCCCAACCGATCAAGGATC
>JAQIBA010000066.1:410643-429651 GCA_028293925.1 Brueelia nebulosa | reverse complement strand
AAAGACTAAACTATGTTAAGTTTTACACAACTAAAACTGAAGTCATTAAATTTAAAAAAAATAGAAATAAAAAATATAATAGATAAATAAAAATAAACATAATAAATATACTAAATATAATAAAAATATATGTAATAAATATAAAAAATAAAATAAATATAAATATAGAAAATACAAAAAACATAAATAAATAAATAAAACTATAAAATAAAATAAATAAATAAGTAAAATAAAAATAAATAAAACTTTGAGCTTTCAAAATACTAAACTATGTTAAGTTTTACACTACTAAAACTGAATTATAATTTAAAAATACTGAAGTCATATTAAATTTAAAATAAATAAAAATATAAAATATAATAGATAAATAAAAATATATATAATATAAAAAATAAAATTAATAAATAAAAATATAGAAAATACAAAAAAAACAAAAACATAAATAAATAAATAAAACTAATAAATAAAATAAATAAAAAAAATAAAGCACAACAATGCAGATAACAAAACACCAGAGGGAAATGAGAAATACCTTAATAAATAAACCCCGTTCCCCTCATTTATGGCTTTTCCACTATGGATCAAATAATACACCCATTATGAGGTCGTTCTGCTTTTGAGGAAACGCTTACAAACAGTCCTCTGCATGGGAACGCTCTCGTAAAATTAAAAACAAATTCCACGAGATTAATTAAAATATTTTATTAACGCCCGTATTCGTTGAATTTTATTATCATAATGAAGTAATTAGCATGCGAGTTCTCACTTGCAGTAAACGCCATTGGAGCTTTGTTTGCCAACGTCAATCATTCGAGCGGTCATCTCGGGTTACCCAATTTTTTTTCGAAAGTTAAATTTTAGTTTCGAGCTTTAAAGGGAGGAAAGACACCCCCGTGCATAAAACCTGATTTTGCGTACCTAAAATAATTTAAGAGTTCCAAACCGTATCTTTTAAAGTGCGAAATCTCTTCCCGAATAAATGATCGCTCCTCTCCGATTTATCTATTACACTGTTATTCGAAAATCGATTGACTTTTCGCCTCTCCCCTCACCCCCCCACCCCTCCAGCCCTCCCCCATATAAAACGGTCCGAAACATAATAGCTCCAAAGTTACAGACAATGAATTTTACATTAAGTTCGTCTTTTATTAAAAGCTTTTTTCCACCATTGTTTTCTCTTCAGCTTCCGCTTCCAGGCTTTGAATTAATGTTGCTAAAGTCATTGAAAGTCATTAACGGTCATATTTTTCCTTTTTGAAATTTTTATTATAATACTGTTTATTTCGCAACACGAAAATATGTTTCTCTTTTGTTCGCAAAAGAAAATTAATGGCGTCTCCGGAGAGGTTTCACCGAAAATTTTACATCAGATTTGTGAGCTTCTGGAACATTGGCTGTAAACACCCAAACACGATATGGATTACTCCAGAAAAATAATCAGTTCGCTGATGCAAGCAACGGAATCAGCACTCGCAATCCCCTCCGATATAAGAATTGTCAAATTTTGAACCGGAAAACGTTAAGAATTTTAAGGGGGGAAACCGTTATTTTCGAAAGCGAAGCGATTTCCTCTCTCTCTCTCTCTCTCTCTCCGGCTCATTTAATTGAATAAAAGGAGAGCCCGCGATCGATATAAGCTCAAACTTAAGAGGCTCCTATCTGTTTAAATCAAGAGTAAATGCATTTTATCTCTCAACCCCCGGACAATAATCGAAAATTTAAAACAAATTAATTACAAAATGAGAAGAGACAATTATTTGCACGAATAAATGAATTTCTTTTGTCTGCTCATTTCCCTTTTTCGAAACAAACGAATAACGATTTAATTTTTCAATTTTACCTTAAACCGTCATAAAACCGGGGAAAAGGCGGTAACGGAGAACTGTTGTATTTTCGCTTTTCGGTTAAACTGGAAAAAACATAAAAGTCGGCGCTGTCGGGAAAATTAGTACCAATCGCCTTCACTCTGATGGGGCAAACTCCCACTGTAAAACTCGCTTTTATGTCCCTTTCCCGGCCACTCTCGATCTCTTTCCCTCACGTGAGACCCCTTTCCTCATATGGCACAGACGCCATTTCTGTGCTGCTCATTTCACCCCCGGTCCGGCTTCCCGCAAGTAATTTGCTGTCGTTTATGTCTTGCTTTCTTTCTTTTAGAGATTTTCCTGAACAAGAATGACTGACAGTGCAAGACGTGAGGAGACCTCTGCTATTCTCTTCGTCTCATTTGGAAAGCAATCTCCTGAAATGTTTAAAGAGAGACGACGGATGCAATGCAACAAATGTCTGCAGTGTTTTCCTCCTCAGGTAAACCTTTATTAGTTCATCAACATTCAGATATTAAGCCTTTTTTCATTTTGTTCTCTGGTGGGAGTTTACTTCCGCTCATAAAAATTTCATTTTTCATTTATCGGAAAGCGCTTTCATCTCTCAAACGGTTGTTTCGTTTGCTGAGGCCAAAAATTTCACTGACTACCGCAAATCAACGGGTTTTTTGTTGCTTCAGACAAAAAGCTGTACATTCATCTCTGATAATCCAACATATTTCACTTTTATACAAGTTTAAATGACAAAAGAAATTTGCTCAATCTCTTCTTGAAAATATCGGGGGTGAATTTGACGAACCGCCATTGTGAATTCTCCCCAATCGAGATTATCGACATTCGAGTTTGTTTCGACTCTCGAACCGACCTAAACGACTCTCGAACGTCTGGGTCTACTTACACGCCACATCAAAACCATTGTAGTTTTTCCTCCTCTCTTTTCTTCAATTGCGTTTTCACTCCCTTTTAGACTTCACTAATTTTCCCAATGCCTTTTTCCCTTACATCTGTCTTTTGCTTTCCTTTCTAACTCTTTCCCTTTCCTCTCTATTTTTCGTTATATTTTCATTCTTGAATTCTGTTATACTGTTCTTGTTTCTGGATCTCTCTGCCCCTTCTTAACAGCTGTTTGGCCACGTTTTGTCCTCTTTCAATCCCTTTTTCTTTTTTCTTCTTGTTTTCTCCCAGTTTGATTCTTCTTTACTTCTCCAGTTCGACCAGACATTCCGTCAGCAGTGGGTTGTTTCGTTTCCTTATTTTTATTCTTTTTCCTATTTATTTATTTTATTCCTTATTTTATTCCCGTATTTTCCTGGGAACAGTCTTTCGCCGATGCTCCATGTGCTCTTCATGTTTATTACTGTCCTTTTGGCTAGATCCTCTATGTGTTTTTCAAAGCCCCCCTTTTTCTGCAAAGTCACTCCTAAGTATTTCAAACTTTCTGTTTCTTCTATCTCCTTTGCTTTCTTTCTTCTTCCTCGCTTGAATATTACAACTTTCGACTTCCCTACATTCAAAACAAGGAGAATTACTTTTTCTATCTCTCTACCAATATTTTCTAAATTGAAACCCACGTTGAATTTCTGAACAAAAACTCCCAAACGATCAGTAATATCAATAAAACAAACAGTATTCCCCCGAAATGTTTCCACCTGAAAGTTGGAAAATGAATCTGTTAATTATCAAATGCAGATGCTTTTGGCTTTAGACGATGACGGCGGCTGAATCGTCCTTCGAACCGAAATTCGGAACAAATTTTAAAAGAGAGAAGGAGGGAAATTCAGAGGCTGAATTCGAATCCAAATGAAGAATAGTCGATGGGATGAGAAATTCGATAATTATCCCTGACGTCATCAGAACCCCTTTGATCAATCGACTTTTTTTTCGGGATCCTTTTGCCCACCTTTTGTATTGATTCTGGGAAAGATGGCGAAGGAGAGCAATAATAAAACTGAGGAATGAGGAGCGGGGAACGGATGATAAGAAAAATAAAATGGCATAATCTGGGAATAAGATCTCCAGTTATAAGACTTTGCTGGAACGCCATGAGATAAACCCCGGAATGGTTTCGCTGAATTTTTCCTTCTTTTCCCAGTCTTCCCCGACTGAGGCGTCGTCTCACAGTTGATTTTTCCAAGGAGATAATTGGGCCTTTGAACTTAGGATAATTCCCGAATATTGCTCGCTTGAGGACGCCGTTGGGAAAAAACTTCTTCACTAAAAGTTATAAACTCTTTGCGATATGAAAGAGCATAATAATTTTATATTTTACAGCATATTCGTTCCCTAATACTGAAACATTTTAACCCTTAAATGCACACAACGTTTCCATCACCAAATATGCACTAAAGGGGGTTTTTAGGCCTGGCTCCATTTCATCTAAAAATCACCTTTGAGCGTTTTCGCACTAAATAATAACTTCCTGTATAAAGTGAGTCTTGTTTTGGGTTAAATTTTGAATTGTTGTAAATGTTGTTATAGATTTAAATATTATAATATTATATTTATTATATTATAGCTTCCATACTCGGATGTTCGATAACCCGATCCTTTTTAATACTGCTATCGAATGTCCTATATTTTTAAACGGTTTTATTTAACTTGGTTTTCGTGTCTGTTTGTATGTCTGTCTGTAAAGACCGAGAACCAAAACTTTGAGGCGAAATTTGACCCGTTTCCCTCGGAGCGATTTCTTTCAAATTTTGCACACACTTTCGTTTTGGTTGACAATTCAAATTTCTGCAGTTATTTTTTAAATCAATGCTCAGGTAAAAATAAAAATAAAATATTTTTAAAGTTAAACGGTTTTATTTCAAGTGCACTAAAAATTAAAAAATTAATTACTGATGCAAGAGTATAAATAAATACATGGGTGACAAAGAAAAAGACCAAATTTTTTGTCCATAAAACAATGGGGCGTTATACAGTATAAAAACTGAACAGGTCACAGAACCTACAATAACTCCCCAAATCACAAATTATATTTTTAATTTTCAGTGCACTTGAAATAAAACCGTTTAACTTTAAAAATATTAAAAAAATTTTTTTTTAAATGAATGGCTACTCACTTGGAATAAATTCATGAATCTGTTCAAAAAATCTCTACAGAAAAGGGCAGCCAAAGATTGGAGGATTTAAAGGCAAAACCATAGTTCATAAAAATATGCAAATCGTTTGCAGAAGTCATTCTGTAAAAGGTCACCATTAAAAAACGAAGCGTGAACGATGGGAGGGAGAAGAAAAGAAAAGAAAGAACAGCAGCCCCCCAAAAAGAAACCCACAATGCTTTACAAGTCACCGAATCAATATAATCGATTAGGTGGAATCGATTACGCAAAAAGGACCACTTGAAAGGCTCCGGCAGGTGGTGGTAAACGAATGACAAAGAAAAGAATGTGGACAAAGAAGAGGAGGAGACATAAGAGGACACACTTTTCTTTGAAGTGCAGAACCAATCGATTTCCGATTGATTTTCCCAAAAGCGATTATTTCCGGTGAGAAATGATCGATGAGGAGAGATCTGCACCTGGAAGAGGGAAATCACTTTCTGATGAAAATCAAAATTAGGTTTCCTGTCTTTTCGAGGCGATTCCCATTACTGAAATGATTTTATGGCGAACCGTTTTATCTGAAAACAAAAAAGGTGAATATTGATGAAGGGGATCGCAGGTTAAATGCCAATAACATTCAGCTGACTGTCTGCGTTTGCTGTTGGCCGAACTTTCCTATTAAATTACCCGATCGGGGCAATCAAGAACATTTCTCGCCAGAAGTGGGCAGGGCAGAATAAATAAAAATCCAATTCTTTTGTGGAATAACATACAGTCGTAATCTGTACATAGCATACAGTCCTAAAATTATCTCGAAGGTTTATTAAACTAAATTTAAGGGGACGCCATACCCCAGTATTCAATACAAAGTATTCATAATATAATTCATGAGTAACCTAAAACATCAAATTTTGGCTGGATTCAGAAAATACATGTATGTTTACTCTTTGCGGTGGTTTACTCCTTTTTTTTTTGATGTTCCATAAATCTGATTGGGTTTCCCTTTTTGGAAGTTTTAAATGCCCGGAAATTCGAACTTTTACTTTATCCGTTTGGCGCCGGAATCAGTTTTCTATTTTGGCGATGCGAACTTTCGTTTTTATGCGCATAAACACCAAAAGCTTTTACTGTACTTTTTGACTCATTCTTCATTTCCTCATTAATTCTATGGAGGTCTTTCTCAATTCATGACTTGGTGAGCTTTAACCCTTTGCGGTCGTATGTCTGCTCTCAGCCACCACAGCAAGGAACTATACTAATCTTATACTGTATGCATTCCTATATCATTTTAATGCCTATTAAACCTTTTCATCAACTAATACAATTGGAGATAACAAAACTTAATCTAAACAAAAGTTGTGTACATTGTATAATTCCAAAGAATATTTTCTAAATTGTATTTATGAGTAATTAGAGATTGTCTCTTGTTAAAATATTACTGAATATTACAGAATATTATGTATATGTATCCCTGCTCTTTCCAAAGAAATTATTTCCGACCAATAGATACCCATACACAAATTTTATACTTTCCGCAAAGGGTTAAACATCAGATCTCAATAAGAAATTGACATTACTGCATTAAACGGTGTTATCGGATATTTCATAACATGGTGCTTATAAGAAGAATTAATTCGGAAAGTGTCAGCTACGTGTTTTTAAGAGAAAGAAACAGTAGGTGGTCGATGACTGCATGCTAAAAAGGATTCCCATGTAAGTTTGCCAAAAAATCAGACGTTATTTAATGAGAAAAATTCAACGCAGAAAGAAGGGGGAAAAAATCCCCCGAAAAGCTTTAAGGGTAAGGGCTGAAGAGAGAAAATCTGGGCCTAAGAAATTATTGCACTGAGCTGAATGGGTTGAACTGTTGCAAAAGGAAAATATTTTTTTTTTAACTAAAGCGTTATTCCGCGAGACTTTCATAAATTATCCCGCTATTTGCATATTTCCCCACTTTTCTTAAACCTCCTTTCTTCTTCTCTTAAATTTCTATTTCTCAGTTTGGAAAATTTATTAAGACAAATTTAATAAACAAAATTATTTACTCAGTGGCCCTAAAAGAATGGGGGAGAAAATTTAACCCTCTGCGGTCGTATTAAATATTGGCAATGGGTATATATTGGTCGGAATTAATTTCTTTGGAAAGAGCAGGGATACATATACATAATATTCACTAATATTTAGTCATATTTTAACAAGAGAGAATGTATTTGTATTGTAATATTTTTGTATGTTTTGCTATTTTAATTCCGAAGTATGTTCTTAATAGTATTGATAACTAAATAATATACGTACAATAATACGGATACATAATACAATACAACACAAACAATAATACATATACAACCCTAATATAATACACAAGCATAATAAAATCCTGTAGTAAAATAATTAACTGAGAAATTATTAAATATTGTATTGTCAAAGTACTTTGCTACTGTACATAAAGAGTCTTAAAGAACACCAACAGCCAAAGATCAGAGAATTAACCCTTTTGCGGTCGTATACATTTGGGGATGGGTATCTATTGGTCGGAATTAATTTCTTTGGAAAGAGCAGGGATACATATACATAATATTCACTAATATTTAGTCATATTTTAACAAGATAGAATCTCTAATTACTCCTAAATACAATTTAGAAAATATTCTTTGGAATTATACAATATATACAACTTTGTTTAGATGAAATTTTATCTCCAATTGTATGAGTTGATGAAAAGGTTTAATAGAAATTGAGGAAAAATTTAAACTGATATAGGAATGCATACAGTATAAGACATATAGTATGCTACAGTAACTAATTCACCGTATTAGTTCGTGAATAGGTTCTTTAGTCATTGAGGTTCCCTTAGGAAAAGCATAAACTGATATAGTATAACTGATACTAACTGATATATGAATGCATACAGTATAAGATTCTTGTGTGGTGGCTGAGAGCAGACATACGACCTCAAAGGGTTAAGTTACACGTAAAAGCTCCATCTCACATTTTTTTTTTTTAAATGAACCGTTAAAACCGTTGAATATGAAAATCCACACAATTTAGGAATAAATGCATAATTCTTAATGAAACGCGAATCATCTCAGGAAAGAGAGTTCAGTCACACGAACACGTTTAAAATATCATAATTAATTATCGGATTAATAATTATTAAAAGATTATTTAACATTCGCGCGTGTGTCACGTTTAACCGTCATTAAAAAAACGCAAATGCTTCTTTATGGGCATAACACAGTGCTTCTCCTTGTCACGCCCACTCGTAAAAGCCACTGGGAATCAAGGACAGCAACAGCTGAACACCCACGGGGCAATTACACTTAAAAACCTTTCCAAAGCCTCCGACAAAAATTAATTTCCTTAAAAGCGGTCGAATTTGCGGAGTTTTTCGGCTTTCCCCCCCCCCCCACTTTGTTGCGTTCATTGAACAGAAATAAAAGACATGTAATTGAAGAAAAGAAAATTTGAAATTTTTCTCGGGGAAAGAAATTTCTGGAGAGATGGGTTTTATTACTGCTTTCAAACTTCACCTTTCACCTCCCTTAACGTTCCCCCTCCCCTTTTCATCCCCTCCCCACCAATTAGTCTCTCTGTTCCGACCAAAAATTTCAATTTTTTTAAAACCTTTCCTCTTCTCCCTAATGGCGAACCCATAAAAAGTATTAAAAACTTTTTTCTTAGTTTCTCCAGTCTTTCCGGTGAATTTTCGGGTGAAGAACAAACGCAGGTAGAGGAATTGTCTTCACGTTTTGGGTTAATGTCCAGTGCAGGGAATGGCAAACACCACGAAAATTACATTAAATTGCCTTCTTTTTTCTCCTTTCCGGGGGTCACGTTTTCCCCCCGAAAGTGCTCGCAGTCTTCCGAAACATCATCTTGAGTTATTAAACCATTCAAAGCCTGTGGGGAAGCGTCCTTAATCTGTGAAATGTGTGAATTCCCTCTCGAATGGAATGGCAGGAAAAAATCCACACCAATCATTCGAGCAGTTTTTCTCCGTTATGTTCTCTCACAACAGCTGAAATACAACAGTTGTCGCCGATTCCCCGACTGCTCACTTCAATGCAGAGCCGACAAAGGAAATTCGTGACGCTTTTGTGTGTGCACATTCGTTTTGGGGAATGCCCAGCTGACATTTTCCTATCTCCGCGTTTGAAAAAATGAGTGCGCTGATTAAATAAAAAAAAAATGCATCCAAAGTAAAATTTATGTTGGGTCGGTGTTATCACCACTCCGTCCATCCGCTTTTAAGAAAACGTCCGCCCATTCGCCCCCCATTTCCTTCGAATGCACCGGAAAACTCCGGCCAAAACGTTATCTTTTATTTTGGAAATTTTCTCTTTCCATTTTCCCCTTCGCATGTTTGGAATTTTTCCTTTTTTTTTACATGAGAATCCTTTGACAAGTGGGAGAGGAGAAATGGGGAGAGAAAGGCCAGGAAAGGCAAACATGGCGACATCATTTCAGTGCCGTCACGTAGAGATTAAAAATCGTTTTTGAAAATTTTCCCAAAACATAAATCAGCACGTGCGCTACTCCCCACGTGTGTCGACCAAATTAATATTTTCTTTATGGATTTTCTCTCCATTTTTCTTTAAAAAAAAAAAAAGAACAATTCCTCAAATTCTTAAAGTGACGTTATTAGTGAATTTCCCGGTGTCGTTAAATTGATGGGGGTCACTTTCATTTAACCCTTTATCATATTCTGTAAAAAGTTATCGAATTATTGTCAGTCTGCAGAGTATAAACTCACCGTTTTGAGAAAAAGTAATAACAAAATGGATAAAGATCAAATGGAGTTTGTTTTTTGAGTTACACTGAGCAGATGGGTGGAAGGAACTTAAAACTTTGTAGAAATTTGAAAAAGAAATATGGCGGGAAATTTTGGAATTCGTTTGTCGTTTGGTCGGCCATTACAGAGAGCTCAGTTTCAATTAATGATTACAGGATATCGAAGAGTAATAATATAAAATAATAATAATATATAAAAAATATTAATATAAATAAATAATAAATAATAATGTAGAAATATATAATAAATAAGGTATATAATTATAAATAAGTAAATTAAAAGTATGTAATAATAAAGTATATAAGTATAAAATTAGAATAACGTCAATTTGAAATGCTTTCTTACCTTTCGGGAAAATTTTATATTTACGCGGACGCTTTCGAATCCATTCGGTCATATAAGTCAAAAGGACTGCTTACATAAAAATGTAAAAAGGGTAAAGCCGGAAAAAAGAGCATAAAAAGATAAAAGGAGGAAATGAGAAGAAAGAGAAAATGATAAAAAGAGAAAATCAGAAAGAGAGAAAATCAGAAAGAGAGAAAATGGGAAAAGGAGAAAATGAGAAGAGAGTAAATACTAATTATAAAAATCCATATTTAATTTTCTTATACGTTATGGCCCGCCAAATTACACCAAACTCAACTTTGGCCCGCACATTATCAAAGGTTGGACATCACTGAAGTAGATAATAAATTTTAAAAATTTATTAAGCCGAACTCCCAAATACATAAATTTTTAGGAAAAACGGACATTATGGACGTTTTTCTCGGAAAATTTTCATTAATCTTAAAACTTCCAAAGGACAATCGGAAATTCAATAAGAAATTTTGGGAGAATTTTAACATTTTTACTCGAAATATCAAAGCATCAAATCGCTTTCCCCCCAATGGAGTCCACGCAAAGGAATTAAGAAATTGGAAACAATTTGGTCATCGGGCGAGATTTTCCCAATCTCCGTTTTTGGGAGGATTTGTGAAAGGTGTTCCGTTTATTGTTAAAATTCCTAACTCCGACGGAAATCTTATTAAAAAAACTTTTCATTTTATAGAAACTGCATAATTTCGTTATTTTAGGGGAAAAAAAACTGTTTAAATAAATTTTAAAAATTAATGTTTGCTTTAATTAAAAAAATTTTCTCCTCTGGGCATGCCCGACTCGCCCTTCCCTCCATCCCCCGGAGTTTATTACTTTCAGGTCCACATTTTACATTTTTAGTCTCATTTTTAAATGCCTCAATGATTTTTATTCATTTTTTAATTTTCGTTAAATTTACACTTTGCTAAATTTTCCGATTTTTTCAAACACTATTCAGTTTAACGGTTTATTTTTTTTTTATCCGATTCGCTCATTGTTGCTTTCAATCGACCTTTTACACGGGTTCAAATTGTCATTTTTTTATAAAGTAATTCTCAAAAGAATTACTCTCTCTCTCTCTCTGAGGGAGGAAAACTCACGTCATTAACCATATATGTCTTTTAAAAAGACATTCAGAGAAAGATTTGGATTTCGGAAAGGGCCAAAGTGAATATAAGAGTGAGAAATGATGGATTACGCATCGAATCACAATCTTTTAACGGGTTTTCCCGGAAACTTCCTCTTTTAATAAGGTCGTTACTTCCTTCCCTCCCTTCCTTTTCCTCCCCTAATTTCCACGCTCACATAATCGGCTCGCGAGTGTTTCGAGTCGTCTCCCTCCCCGTGAGTGGTCTGCAAAGTGGAGGGATGTGAAAATTTTGTCGGCCATTTTCATCGTATTAAGGGGATTTCTTTGTAATCTGGGAAAATTTTAATCCCCAGTTTTTGGTCAGCAGAAAGATCTTAATTTGTTTAATCGTTTCAATCTCATTTTTTGCGGATACTCTCAATTTTTTTTTTATTAATTTTCATTCCCAAAAAGGTTTTCTTTTTCCGACGTCCATTTCTTAGACCGAAGGATTGTTTTTTTTTTTTTTCGTTTTGAGACAATTCCAATTTAAATTACCTCAATCAAAACAGAAATACATTTCCGAGGCGAAAGGACTCGTGTGACCTAACCCGTTTTCGCAATGAAAAAAGCCATTTCGGGTTCTGTCAAGAGATCGATTTCCCGCGGATTTCGTTTTACCTTCCCTCAGGGGCTGTGTTTGATGTTCTTCAATTCTTCTTCTATCTTTTATGGGAGTTTCGAGGTTTTCCGCTTATGGAACCGAGAGAGTGCACCGCTGACACTTTTACCACACTCGAATTCGGTCGGTGGATGGACATTTGGGGGGGCGAAAGAGAACCGGAGGGGATGAAAATGTCTATAAGTCGTCAATGTTATGAGTTGCGCAGTGAGAGAGCGAAATTCCTTTTATTTTGCCTCCTTTTGACTTCTCTTGAACGCCTTTTGTAATTTATGGGAGTCCTCTTCAGTTTTTGTGTTATTTTCCGACTTCGTTTTGTATTTTTTTTTTTCACTTTGAGGTACTGTTTGTGTTGGAAAATAACTGAAAAGGGCGAAATTTTGTGTTCTTCCCAATGCCTGAATTTGCTTTTCGTTAAAAAATAACTGTGACACTTAGAAAATAAATTATATGGAATTGAGCCAAACTGAAAAAGGAAATAATATTTATTGTTCAACAAGAAAATATCCAATTCACACAATTTGCTGTTTCTTTTCGAATATACGCGTATGTCTTATTTGTGTGAATTTACGGGGGGAAATTGGGTTCTCAAACCCGAAAGAGTTGAATTACACCCTTTGTCTCCCCTTTGACACTTCTTCCGACTGTCTTTTTTCCCCATTTGAATCGAGAATATTCTCAATGAGCTCTAATTCCTCTCGAGTTAGTTATTCGCACGTGTGCGTTTATCAGCTTAAGAACGCCCACAAAACGAAATAAATCAGAAACAGTAAACGCTGCGGCGAAACGACAAACTCTCACAGTGAACACTTTGAAAAACGGCTTTAATATGGAATAATGCAGTTCCCGGGGGAGAGGGAGTGACGAGCGGGATAAGTTTTCCCGTTTCTTTGAGAACCTCTAAAGCATTACTGTCACCGGGCAGACAACATTTTCCACCTCCATTTGTTATCCGACTTTTTTTTTTTTCCCCCGGAATATCTTTCACGCTTCCCTAATTTCCGTTATAAAAAATTAAAAATAATTCAGAGGAACCGTTGCTTTTCTCCTCTTTCGGTTTTTCAATTTTCAGCCACGCCCTCAAATATATTTTAATAAGTTTCCTTAGGCGCATTGCTGGATGACAGCAGTAAGGAGCTTGACAAAGTGGACAAAGGGCGTGTCCAAGGAGTTTCCTTCGTCACGCCATTAACTCATACATTAAGTGTATGCAAACCCCTTTCTTACAGCCACTTTTGTTAATGTGAGCGCATTTAGCCTAATTATAACAGTGTGACCACAAAATAAATCATTCGCTCTCGACAATTTTCCTTGGAAAACTCCTCCCTCACCAATTAACAACTTTCATTCCTCCAATCAATTCACTGACCATTGACATACACCAAACCACTGAGTTCCATCCCGTGTATGTCAGTGGTTCCATCTGAGGCTGTAACGGTTACACAAATAACCAAATTTGGAAATGACCAAAATCACCGTGGAAATTTCGTTAAGTTGCAAAAATTAATATATTTATTATTAAAATCCCGAAGGGTAAATTCTAAAAATCTTAATAAGACTTTTTGAATTAATATTTTAAAAGATTAATTAATGCAGTTGAAGTAAAATTAAAAGAAAAGGAAGAGGGGTGAGGAATGAATTCCTCATGAATGAGGAAACATGGAGAGAAGGGATGGGAAATGATGAAGGTGGAGGCGTAAAAGGACGATAATTCCTTTAATCACAAATTAATTACTAAATCCGGGGAATATCAAAGAGCATTTTCGCATAACCCGAAATTTTCAAGAAAATTTTTTTACAACGAAATATGATTTTTCAATGCGGCTCTTTGAGAATCCTCAAACCCTAAAATGATGATTTATTGTCGAAAGCAACAATTCTTAGCAACAAAAAAGGTTTTAAAAAATCTGGTTTGTAAACATTAATGACAAAATGGCTGAAACGCAATTATTCATTTAATTTTTTTCCTATTTTACACTTTATTACGAGAAAATTTATTTCAAAATCTGAGTTAGATGACACAGTTTTAACCCTTTGCGGTCGTATTAAATTTGGGCATGGGTTTCTATTGGTCGGAATTAATTTCCGTCGAAAGAGCAGAGATACATAAAACGCCAGTTTACGATGGATAAACAACATTTAGTAATTCTTTTGAGAATTTTTAGATATATCTTATATATCTTTTAGATATCTAAGTATATCTTTATTCAATATAGGCATCTAGTGATAAGTTTTTGTGTAAAAATTATGTTTTATAACTCTCCATAACATGTAGAACTGGTGACAACTTTTGTTTAGACTGTATTTCGTTATCTCCAATCGATGGAGCACCGTAATAATTCTTTAGGCATTGAGGTTCCTTCATGAACAGGATAAACTGATACAGGAATGCATACAGTATAAGTTTCGTATAGTTCTTTGCTCTGGTAGCTGAGAGCAGACATACGACCTCAAAGGGTTAACTACAGAAAATCAGGAGAGAAGTATCGAAGGCAGAAGGGTTATTTAATACGTAATGGGCTCTTTATAGTGCATTTCGTCACGATGATTGCCTAACTTTAACAGTTTACGTTCAAAAGTTAACAAGGAATACAAGATTTTCCGATTTCATTAAAATTTTCCGCTCCTAAGATTGTTATTCGTTCAGGATTTTATATTCGAAGAGAAAACAGTTCTTCCTGTTTCCTAAACCAGTCAACCAAAGAACTGCAACAGAGGAAATCGGGGGAAATGATAGAAAAAAAGACAGATTTGTGCAGTTCGACAAACATCTGCTGCTTCTGATCAGACTGCTGACTGCAATCGCATTCTCCCCTTTAACGACCCCTGATTTGATAGCTCGTAAAACTTTTCCCTTTTCTTAACTCTCAAAAGTCATTACAAGAAAAGTGAATTCATCACTTCCGTTACGACCGTCAAAGACTTTCACATTATGTAAACCGTTTCCCCAATTGCGACCCCCCCAAAAAAAAGAAAAAAAACAGAAAACGAGTCCTGGAAACCTGAGTAACCCCCCCGTGAAAACCCTAAAAGAATAGCTTCGACTGAGACGTAACAAAGCGGAATGCTCGCAAAGAGGAGAAAAGATGGCTCCGAAGTCGAAAAATACAAAGAAAATGTCAAAGTAAATGTGAATGTTTTGATTTAGAGTTTGTTCTCTTACGAATTCTTCTCAAGAAATTTTTTCCTTTTTTTTTTTTTTAATAAATTTCTCCCCTGAGCATGATAAACAATTTTGTTATGCAAACCAAAACTGCTCGAAACTTATGTTCTTCTCTTTCAAGAAACACTTGAAAGTTTTTCCCCGCTTTCTCGTGCTTTATGACCACAACAGAGACGAAAATCCCTTCAGGAAACTCTGTTACTTCAACATAAATGGTTCTTTTGTACCTAGAGAAACTGTGGTGTTGTGGATTTCCGATGAGTTTCCGTTCAAACATAATGGAAATTAAAAAAAAACTGCTTAAAACCGACGATTGGCGATACCAAAAAAAGGAAGAAATAATTTCTCAAAAGAAGAGGGAAAAATAAAAGATTTTTCCTAAATTTTGTGCCCCTAATCCTTTTAAATCAGGCCACTGAAACTTTCCGGAAAAGCACGTTAGAAGATAAAACTTTAAAAACCTACATCACATAAAAAGAAAAAGTTTGATTGAGTACAAAATGAGTGGGGGAAAACAAAAAAGGAAACCCTCGCAGCAAAACCGATAGCGATGGACGGGACTTCCCCGTTTTCCCGCTTTTCTTCGCTTACGGCGCTTTCCCTCGCGCTTTTCTTTTTCGAATTTTCCTCCCTTAACCTAAACATTTCCCCCCAAACACATCAACTGTTACACACTCTTGCTGCGGGGCATTCATTTAAGTGTAAATTTATTTCAGCAATAGCTGATTGTAAACACGGAATGGGCAGTTTATATCCGATCGAACTCTGTGACTTTGGAATGGGGTTAAGGGGTCAAAGTGAAGAGGGGGCAGAGAAAGACTGGAAAACTCTAATGGAAGGGGGAATAGAAAAGTTTTTATTGGAAATTACAAATGAAGAAACATTCAGTTTCTCTTCTTAATGGAAAGTAACTCAATAAAAGTTTTAAAAAATTAAAAAACAAAAATTCAAAATTTGAAGGTGGAAGGAATAGGAAATTACCCCATTCCATTTTCAAAATAAAAAATTTCTTTTACCTCACTTTTTCAGCATTTATCTCCTTTTACCCCCTTTTTTCGATTCGACCTTTCTTTGGACCACGTTCGTTTTCCTTCTTTCTTCTTCGCCTTTCAGTTATTTATTTACTTTATGTGATGTTACTTATTGAATTTATGTTACTTAACGTTAGGTTTATTTAGCTTTTAAATTTATATTTAACTTATGGACTGTTAAGATTTTATTTAATCTATATTATTTAATTTTTTGTATATCTAACTTATAATTTCATATTTAATTTGTTAATTCTACATATTTTATTTACTTTAAAAGTTATAACTGTTTATCTTTGGATCTATACCTAATTTATAACTTTGTTTTTGCTTATACTCCCTTAATGCCCTCGGGCGAGATAAGGCCAAATTATTATTTTATATTATATTATTTTCAAAGTATTTGAAGATCTGTTTGGTAAGTCTCTCATGAGTATCATTTTATAGATTGTCTCTTTTCCGGAAAGCTGAGATATAAACCGAACTGATGGTACAGAGCACTAAAACCGCGGAAAAGGTGGGAAGATAAATACGATAAAGCGCCAAAAGGGCAAAGAAAGTCTTAGATCATAACCCTTTATCTCCGAAAGTAGGACAGAGCTAACTTCTCTCATGAAAATGACAACCCTGCATGATTAGGTTTATCAATAACTCCAAGCATTTGCTCAGCGTTGAACTCTCCCCGTATTTTTTCCAACCCCTCCATTATTTCCCTCCCTTCCATCCTCTCACCCTCCTCCCTGAAGGAAAGGCTAATCTCTCGTGACGTAGGCAAGTAATCCTTGATGACCTGAGCAGTTGTAACACCCTCTTCGAAACCAAAGAAGGATTTCGTTTGTTTTTTTATTCCTTTTTTCTTATCTCCACCAAACTCTTAGTTAGGTTACACTATTTTTCAGAGATACAAAAGATTTTAATCGACAGTTCATATATAGAAAAGGCTAATATTTTCTTTTGATGGATTTCTCAGGAAATGATTTGCCTTTTCTTTGATTTAAGATGAGTTTCAGTGAAAATTAGCAAATCCCGTTCAGAATGTTGGCGTTCAGAAAATTAACCGTGGGCTTTTGCAAGAGGAGAAGAAAAGAAAACCTTGGAAGAAACTCAGTTTAATTGAATGAGGCCATTTCCTGTTCGCTTCAACTAATGATGAAACAAGATTTCATTATTTTCACGTCCGAGTTTTTCTCAGAGTTTTTACCTAACGGCGGCTCTAATTTTTCTTTCTCTGACTATCGGTAACTAAATTACTAAAAGCACTTATGGCCGCTGTTCCTTCTTTCTTTCTTCTCTCGTTTACAACATCAATTCCTCCGAATAAAAAGCAGCGTTACGATGCATTAGTTAAATATATGACACGCGTATTTTTTAACCCCCGTAAGAGAAGAACAAGAAAAAGTGGAAAAGGTAAGTCGAAGAAGGCAGTGAAGGAACAAAGGAAACCCCAAATGCCTCCACTAAATTGGTGTGGCCACCGTGTCGCTCACGAGAAGTTTCTTTCCTCGGGTAATTACCCCCAACTCATACCGTTTTACAACCCCCGTACGACGGGGGATATTTGAAACATCAAACCTAATAGGATTAGGGGTCGCCTTCAGATCCCCGATTAAATTTACTTTTACTTTGCGTCTGCTTATCACATCAACAAAGAACATTTTTAGACAGTGACAAATGGACTTCGCTTATAACGTTTCTGCCTTCGAAAAGCCAGGCTTTGAGGTTTTCCCGAAATTGATTAACTACTGCGAAAACTAATTTGACGTTTGAAACGCTTTTTGCTTTTCAGTCCTTCCGTCTCTCTTTCTCTCACTCTCCGTCTCTCCTTTCTGTCTTTCCAACTCTTAAATTTAAAAAGTATTAAACAAAAAATTAGGAAGGTTTCGGGGGGAAAAAAATTTTTTTTTTTTAATAAATTCCAAAATTAGTTTTAGGTTTTTGCGAAAAAAGGAGCTTTTGCGTGAGTTTTCTTTTTGAATTTTTCCCGGTGTTTGGTTCTCAAAGAAAAAACTCTTCGATGATGGTATCTGCTAAGCGAATGAGTTTTACTTTCCCCGAAGCAAAAAATATAATTAAAAAGAGTTAAAAACCTGAAATCATATTCCTTAAGATTTCATTCAGTTCGGGTAAAATTCGCCATTGAACACAGTAGGCAGTTCTTATGAAGCAAAATTACGATTAACATTCTGTGCAAAGAGTAAAGTGTTCTTTATGAGACCAAAAAAATTTGTTTCTTTTTTCAAATCCTATGCAGTAACTGCATAACACTCAGTTATATTAACCCTTAACGGTCGTATGTCTACTCTCAGCCACCACAGCAAGGGAACTACACAAATATATACGAATTTTATACTGTATGCATTCCTATATCAGTTTAAATTTTTCCTAAATTTCTATTAAACCTTTTCATCAACTAATACAATGCTCCATCGATTGGAGATCACAAATATTATATAATTCCAAAGAATATTTTATAAATTGTATTTAGGAGTAATTAGAGATTCTCTCTTGTTAAAATATTACTAAATAATATTGAATATTATGTATATGTATCCCTGCTCTTTCCAAAGAAATTAATTCCGACCAATACATACCCATGCCCACAAATTATACGACCTCAAAGGGTTAATATACAGTTGAATTGAATTGAACCGAATATACTGACATAATTTTTACAAATTTTCATCAAAATTTTTACCAATTACACATAATCAATTACGATTCATAAAGAAAAATTTAATTACGTAAAACTATATCTAAGTGTTCAAGATTCTAAATAATTAATGTAACCATTCAAAAAAAATGATTTCATTGTATTCTGTTCAAACACAAATAAATAAAATTACCAGTCCGGATTAGGAGGACAGAGAAGCTTACCTACTATATATAAAAATAAAATAAATGAATAAACAGCGAGTATATAATAAATAAATAGACAATAAGTAATTAATGAATAATAAATAGTAAACAGATTGCCACATAAAATAAATAAACAATGAGTATGTAGTAAATACAAAAATAATATATACAAAAAGTATGTATGATTGAAT
>JAQIBA010000066.1:356278-410543 GCA_028293925.1 Brueelia nebulosa | reverse complement strand
AAACAATAATTACATAACAAATAAGTAAAATTTAAGCATTAATATACAGTTAAATATGTGTTTCATATATGGAACGTGTATATATGCTACAGCGAAATCTGGAGAATGTTAACATTCACACAATCGCTTGGTGTATGTCTAAATACCCTTATTTCCGACTTACACTAATATTCACCATATCTGTGATTGTCCGAATGTAAAACAATGTAATGAAATATTTGCAATCCGTCGACATTCACCGGTGAAAGTCGACATTCTCCAATTTCCCTCATTCACTGTATATTACACTTATGAGAAAGGCGTTCTTTTCGCCGATATTTCAGTAATGGAGAGTACAGTTAAAATTACAATTCCGCTCAACTGCTTTCAAAACTTTGCTCTTTCCTTCAATTTAATAATAATATTTCAAAATTAATAAAAAGTATTTTATTAAATTAAAAGCAGAAGGAAATGAGGGTTGAGAGCAAAGGTGAACGGTTGGGGGACGGGGGGGGGGGGGCGGGGGGAGGGGGAGACGTTGTCAGGAAAAGGAAAAAACGAATGGGAGTCATAAGCCATTTAAATAACTTCCGTAAATAAAAGATTTACCCTTAATATCTTTTAAATAAAATGATAGATTAACTTTGTCAAAGTTCGCTCCGTTAATTTGATTTTTCTGTTAATAGTTTAAAAACTCCGGGGGGGAGGGGGGGGAGAGATGACGTCGGTCTCGGCTCTTCTTCCGCCTCCCGAAAAGGGAAAACAGTGAGAAAGCGTTCATTTCCAGAGAAATAATGGAGGTGCGGAATAAAAAGATTGAGAAAATCAAACCCGAATTCTCACAGAATTAATCCTCCCTTATTATTTAACCCTTAAACAAATCTTTCCGTGGGAGAGGGGATTATACAACCATCAGCCTTTGTTGGTTATGGTTAGCCGAGTGTGAAAATTCACTCAGTCTTCTGCAGGAAAAATTCTTAAGATCAACGGCCACATATTAATTAAGAGATTACGCCGCCATTTTGTTTTTCTTTCGTTTGAGTTTTCCCTTATAAGGTTAAATTGTTATTGTTTTTTTTTTTCATTGGATTAGCCTTTAAGACAGACTTTCAGTTTCCCGTAAAGAAACAATCATTTTTTCTATTCCCATCAAATTTTTATCTGAAATATAAATGCTGAGATTGCATTTTTTTATTTCCCCAACTGAATCAAATAAAATCTTTTCAGATGAACAAAAACGATCGCACACTGAACTCAATTCGGCGCCCAATCGGGAGAGGGTTTTTCAAAAATCATCAAAGGCTAAACTCCAAAAGAAGAAGAGAAAAAAAAAATAGAATTCAAATAATGTCTGTGAAAGGTGTCTTTAAAATTTAGAAAACTCCGTTAGCGCCGTCATTTTCAATGAGCCAAAGGCCACCTGACCCAAATCCTTTGATCTTTGCTCTCATTTTCGGCTTTTCTTTTTATTTTCCGAGTGTCTTTCAAATTTCCCCCCCGACAGCTCTTGAATTATTCATTACCAAACTAATTTATCACAAAGAATGGAGGATAAATTGAAATTTTTCGCCCACCGCTCTATCCCGACAACGACTCGCTCTAATTGCCCAGACACATCGAAAGAGTTTCCCTGAAATTTAACCCTTTGCGGTGGTATGTCTGCTCTCAGCCACCACAGCAAGGAAATATACGAATCTTATACTGTATACATTCCCATATTAGTTTACACTTTTCCTAAAGGAAACTCAATGCCTAAAGAACTAATACGATGCTCCATCGATTGGAGATAACGAAGAGGCGTCGTCTTTTGAATGTAACAAAATTGACAAAGAATATTTTCTAAATTGTATTTATCAGTAATTAGAAAACTAATACAGTGAATTAGTTACTGTAGCACACTGTATGTCTTATACTGTATGCATTTTTCTATCAGTTTCCGCTTTTCCTAAGGGAACCTCAATGCCTGAAGAACTTATTCGCGAACTAATACAGTGAATTAGTTACTGTATTATACTTGTTTATATAATAGTTACTGTATTATACTTATATTATGTATGTCTTATACTGTATGCATTCCTATATTAGTTTACACTTTTCCTAAGGGAACCTCAATGTCTAATAAGGTGCTCCATCGATTGGAGATAACGAAATTCGATCTAAACAAAAGTTGTATACTTTGTAGAATTGCAAAGAATATTTTGTAAATTGTATTTATGAGTAATTAGAGATTCTCTCTTGTTAAAATATGACTAAATATTACTGAATATTATGTATATGTATCCCTGCTCTTTCCAAACAAATTAATTCCTCCCAATAGATACAAGAAAGGGTTAATGTACGCATTTGGTACCTTTAGAGTGTAACTGCCCCACTTATTATTCCTTTCACTCTTCAGTTTCGGTTAAATTTTAATCACCCAAAATTTTACTTATGAATTTTATTTAATACACCAAACAAAGGACCGGTTTTCCTTCAGGTCTGTTTGCTTATGCCAAAGACATATTAACTTTAACGATTAAAGGATTTCATCAAAAATTAAGTTTTTTCAAACATTTTAATGGTTCACTTAAAAAACAAGTCTCACTGCGTGTTTTAAATATTAATTTTTGACCTTTTCACTTGTTGACTTTGTTTTTTTTTCTTCATTCTTTTTAACTAAATATTTATTATTCTTTTTCTCTCCGTGAACATTTTTTTAAAAAATACAATTGTGGATTAATTTTTAAATATTTATTTTTTATTTGTTTTCCTCTCCCATTTATTCCAATGGAGAGGGCGTGTATTTATTTACAATTACAATTATTCAATCAAATTACAAAGCATAGGAACTGTGAATAAGAACAATAATTTTCATTACTTTATGGCATTGAGGGGGTGGTTTTTTATACTTCTTTTTGCTTCCCCTATTTTTGCTGTTGTAACATCTCATTGACATGTTTTGGGGATTAAATACCTTTTGTTTTTATTGCGTAGTTATTTATTACTTTGGGAGTGATAAAATCGTTTTGGTTACGTAGATTTCTGTATGAGGAATGCATACAGTACAGGATTCGTACAGTTCCTTTCTGTGTTGGCTGAGAGCAGACATACGACCGCAAAAGGGTTAAATTCTTTCGGTATTATTTGAAAATCTCCACAACAGTTTTTAAATCCCCGCCATCGCTTATCGAAAATCTTAATGCGTAAAACCATTCTTTCCCCCTTTCCTCTCAGCAAAAAGCCGACCGAATGTTTAATGAAAGGAGTTCGGGTTTAATATAAACCGGCGATGGATGAGAGCAAAATCCAAAAGCAGCGGGTCAGATATGAGTCATTCGGAATTAATTGAATCGGGGCAGGGAAAAGTTGCAAGCGAGCGAGAGAGACAAAATAGATTTTTCCAGTAATTTATGGATTTGCACAGAGGGGAAGGAATCATTAAGGTTTTCTTTCTCCCCTCCCCCCTAAATCCCTTCTCTCTCTCTCTCTCTTCGTTTCTTTCTCCCCGCCGCAAGATGCAAATCTTATTGTTAATGGAACATTAAATCTGAGAATACAGGAGGCAGTCGAACGGGCTGAAGGGAATTGATGATAAATTAATGCCTTTACTTTGTCGGTGGAATAAGTTTCGAAAACCGCCAAAACTTTCCTGCGGGACCCGTGATTGATACCTGAATGAAAAATACATGTTTAACAGAGGAAAATCGCGGCTGATGTTTTCCCACATTTAAACTGATTATGTATTCCCGAAGAAGAATTCCTCCGCTGACGTAATCTTCGTTACTTCCCGGGGAGAAAGGAAAATGTTGGCGAAAACCAGAGGTCAATAAAGAACGAAGTTGAGAATTTGAAGGTGGAAAGACGTCCACCTATTTTTCACTTATAAAAAATTATGATTATTTAAAATTCCAAAAAAAGGATGGAATCTAATCATCCGCCATTTCTCAGAATTCACATCCGTGAAGAAGAGCTCTCTCCTCCCCAGTCATTCATTTTCATTTCTTCTCCCCGTTTTTTTTTGCCCTAATAATTTTTTCCCTCCGAGATGGTAAATTGTTTTGTCAAAAATGGAGAAAATGAAAGTCGAAGGGAAAGGTGTGAAGGGTTTAAGGAGAGGGCGGCTGTAGGGGGGAGGGGGAGATGGGGGGGGGGAGGAGGCGGCAGCAATGGCGGTCGGTTGCTCGGCATAACAACAACAACAGTTAAAGCGAAAAGATAAAAATGCGGGATTTTACTGCCGGGAGAACCATAAAATTGGAAATGTTTATCAAGGCGAATTTGAATTGGAACGTGCTGGCCCCGGGGACGGAGTTTGGATAAATTCCTTCGCTACCGGTAATTACCATCAATTAGAGAAGGCTGTGGCCGCTCTGAGTTGCGCTCAATTTGCCCGATAATGGCCGAATGAACAATTTGACTATTTGACAGTACTCTTTTTCCATTTTTTCAGTTATTTGTGATTATTATTTCATCACTTTGTCTATTTTTATGTTTTTTATCATTTTTAATAATTATCTCAAATTTGGTCCAACGATTTGAGAGGTATAAATTTTCTCGCGCGAACTCTCACCCCAGGGTATTAAATATTCTCACTTTGCGTGGCTCAACTGTTTGTTTATTCCAATATTTTTATGCCAGATCATCAGAATATGACTGATATAAACTGAGAACAATGACTTCCACTGTTTCTTCTTGTCAAAAACCCAACTTTATCTTAAAAAAATTCTCAACTCAATTTCTCATTCGCGTCCTTAGTGAGTACTGTTTTTAGGGTTCTTTGTGTATTCGTGTGAGGACTTTTCATGAATAAACGTTGCTAATAAATTTTTAAAAACTCCAAGAAGACCCCAAATAGCGGATTTAGAAGAATCCAAATCATTCCAGGGATTATACTGAAGGAAACGGTGACATTGACTACATAATATCTGATGGTGAGGAATAATTAACATTTTATGGGGTAATTCACATGAAAACATGTATTTTATAATAGAAAAGATGAAATGGTAGAAGATGGGACTTTAGAAGATGCAAGTTTTATGTGAAAAAAATGGAAAAAAATTGGTTGTGGGCGAAGTGGTTGACAAAAAATATTTTTTTTAATTTTTTGGAATTAAATACTGATTAAAACAATTAAATAACCAATAAGGGAATGTTTTAAAGCGCTGAATAATTATTTGAAGAATGAACAGTTAGTCAATTTTAGGGGACACTGTCCATCGAAATATTAACTTCCCTCAAAATGGGAATAAATTTTGGGTTTTGTGTTTTGAGTAAAACATGAAATGGTCTCAGTTTTGAAGTTTGTGCAAAGAAATACACTACAGAGAAAAAATAATGAAATAAACTGTATGGTTTGTGAGGTGAAAACGTTGGATATTTTTTTTTAAATTATGAAACCCATGAAATTTGGTCAGTATTTTTAGATTTGATTGTTCGTATATAAAATATAAACCCAATGCACCAGCCATGAATGAAAAAAAGTATTTAAAAAAATGATTTAAAAAGGAAAAATTAATGATTGGGTCTCTGAGATCCTCTGAGACCTCAGTAGTCGTGGGGTTAATTAAAGAATCGATCCGTCAAACTTTTCTAGAATTATCTGTGACATTTTCTCCGAAATTCAACAATTGTCTGATACTGAAAACCGTTGCGAATCGTAACCCCAAAACCCCAAAGAAGAGAACACTCCACTTGACCATCTTCCCGGGGAAAAAAAATTATTGATGAGTGGATTCAAGCTTGAGGGTGCAATTTTCATCCCCTTTTATTTTCATCTCCTGCTTCCTGCGGTTGTCTTTCATTCTTCGTGCATTTTGACGTGTCTTTTATTACCCCGCTATTATTTCCCCTTTCCGCCCACTCTTCTTCTCATCCTCGGCTTTTTCTTTATTTATTGTTATGTCCTCATTCATAGTCCTCGCGCGCTGTCGTGCGAATGGTCACTGTCAAGAGTCTGAGAATGACGTGTCTGAATTGTGAGGGGAACATTCCGAGTAAGTGCTTTTTATATCGACGGGGGTTTTCTTTGGAGAATATTTTTTTTTTCTCCTTTTTTATCGGAAGCGCAAAGCTCTGTCGGAATTTCTCACTTTTATTGCGCGTCTCTCTCCGTCTGTGTTGGAAACTGACATTGTTATCCTTCACCGAATAAATCAAAATTGGTATTTGGCGATGCTCAGCCATCCATCGATTCTGTTTATGACGTTTCTTCAATTACTTCCTTTCTGGTGCAGTTGCAATAGATCATCCCCCGTCGATCTATAATCCACCTATCAATTTCAAATTCAAACAAACTTTCTCTGATTTACTCGCGCACGAGCGTCCGCCATTTTTCCACCCATTTTATATTATAATAAACAACATTGCTTTGACCTTTGAAACCTTTGAAAGTTAAACATGTTTTACGCAGCTGACGGGATTGTTTTCCTGTCCTATTTTCTGCTTTACCTCCTTTTGTGCTCTCTCAGCCTTAATCTTGAAACAGAGTTCCGCCCCGAAGGAGAAAGAAAATAAGGGAGTGGAAGATCACAATCGGGGGGAAAACAGACGAAGCAGAAAATCTTCTCGGAAAAAAAAATGCAGTGGGCGCTCAATAATTAACAAAGAGAGTTTACAAAGGCAAATTAGAACATTTTTGCTTCTTGTAATATGAAGAAAAGGCAATTTTTTGAGATTTTAAAAGAGACCCTCAAAGAATTCATCTTTGTTTTTTTTTATTTATCAGTTTCAGGTAAAGAAAAGACTGCAGGTGCAAAGATGCACCTGTTTGTCCGTTACTTCTCAAATGAGTTATAAAATATTTAAATTAAAAAAGATAAAATTGATCGCAGTTTGTAGCGCAGGTTCTTATTTACCCTTTCCCCAGGTTTTTGGGTTTTCGTTGCAGAAATTCAGGTGATCTTTTGTTTTTGCAAAAAGCCTTCTGCAGTCTGACTGACTTTCAAATACAAAATCTCGCATGCTGCTTTAACCCTTTCCTTTCTTTAAGCCAGTGATGGCCAACCTTTGTTAATGTGCGGGCCAAAGTTGAGTTGGTGTAATTTCTTGGGCCACAACATATTGTGAAAATTAAAATTAGTTTTTACTCTCTTCTCTTTTTCCCTTTTTCTCTTTTTATAATTTTCTCATTTTACCCTTTTCTCTTTTTCTCCTCTTTATTCTTTTTATCATTTTCTTCTTTTCCCTTTTTCTGTTTCTTCCCATTTTCTCCTTTTCTCTTTCTTATCATTTACGCCTTTTCTCTTTTTTTGCTTTTTTTCTGTTTCTCATTTTCTTCTTTTCCCCTTTCTCTTTCTCCTCATTTTCCCCTTTTCTCATTTTCTCTTATTCTCTTTCTTCTCATTTTCTCCTCTTCTCTTTTTCTTATTTTCTTCTTTTCTCTACGTTCCTGCTCTCACGGCTACGTAAGCGTAAATTTAAAATTTTGCCGAAAGGTAAGAAAAAGAAAGAATTTCAAATTGAAGTTATTCTCCCATTGAAAGTTATTCCAATATTAACGTACAGTCATAATGACTTATTTAAAAATTAAAATAGACCAAAATCACCAAATACGTATGTGAATATAGGAATTAAAGAGCGGGCCACGTGCAACACCTTCCCGGGCCACAGGTTGGACATCACTGCACGTTGAGACTGCCAAAAATAGTCCACTTTTCCAAAATCTCATCGAACGAAGAGAAACCGAATCCTCACCGTGACAATTTCCCCTCAAAGACCACCACTTCGTAACTTCTAACGTGATGTTAACTCAAATTATAATGAATCCTCGTCTAGGAGGACAGGTGCACGTGGCTCGAACCTTATTTATGGGGATGTTGAAACCACCACCGGCGTCGAGCGGAGATAAAAATCTCCTGGGAATTCTTTCAGTTTAGTTACAGATTAACGAAGAACCAAAATAAACTGTTAAAAATTCTATTCTGAACGAAAACCGCAGTTATTATTTCGTTTAACCTAAAAAGTTGCCATTGTCCCCAATACCTTCTCAACCCTGAAGGACACCCTTCGAAAGTGGACCTGAAAATGGCCACCAAACATACAATGTCAAATGTGTCATACAACTTTTCGGATCGTTATATCTCAGAAACGGTGACTCTTAGGAAGAAAAGTATTTATACATTTTTTGTAGATAATTTTATCCTCTACAATTTTTATCTGAGCTATTTTTACGATAAAACCAACCGTTTTCCCGAAAATACTAAATAAACTAAAAAAACTAATTTTTCTGACCTTTGACCCATGACATCCAATTTTTAAGAACTTTTGACATTTTATAATATATATATAATTATACTCTGAACAATTTCACCTAGCTTCTTAGAAACTTCACCCCTCATTTCTGAATTAATCTGACCGGACTAATAACCAGGGGAAAGTGGTTAATTTTGTTTTCCCGGGAAATTCGGGCGGGAAATTATTATTTGATTTAAAAGAATATCGACAGAGGCGAAAGTGCATCTGTCACTGAAATGACCTCTTAAAAAGGTTTAAAGTTATAAATAGTCGGAGGGGCCTTCAGAAACGCGAAAATATTTCCCAACTGAAGATTCCCTTTTCCTTTTTTTTTATTAGATTTTTTTCTCCGCCCATTCCAAAATAAATTTATTATTTATAAAAGAGCTTTTTGCATTTTTATTATTAGGAGTGTACATAATATAAACCGAAATGATTGGAGCTCTTTGTGGAGTTGAGGAGGTGAATTAAATATTTATTTGGTTTCGTTTAAAAGGATTTTTTTCTGGATGAAGTTTATTCTCTTGTGAACTTTCGAATGAGTTACTTTAGAAAATTAAAAATGAGGAAAGGCGATTGCTTCGTTTAAAAAAAAGAACGGAAGAAATAATGAGTGAACGATTCCGCCTTCGGAATTATTATTTCAGACTAAAACGGAAGAGAGAGAGAAGATTTATATTTAAAAGGGATGAATGAGAAGACAAAAAGGTGAGAAAAGGGGGGTATTGAAAGGAAAATGTCACTGTAATGTCTCATCGGTGCCCACCATTGTTCATGAAATTTGGAAATGATAGAGAATGAAAGTTTATCAGTTCTTCTTCTTCTAATAGAAACGGAGAATAGAGAAGATTTGCTCGACTGGAAGTCTTAACTGGAAATCTCCGATAGAACATTTTGAAAATTCCGGATGTAAAATGCGAATGAGTTCTTTCGTAAGCAATGTAATACGATTGCGATGCCGATATTAGCGTGGATTTTATGTATCCTTTTGTCCCGCGCGAACTTTCTCGTAAAAAGCGGGAATGTAATAAAAAACATAAAGTTTTTAATGTTTCAAAACCCCGCTTTAATCTTTTACACCGGTCTATTTTACGTTTATATCCGAGAATCAATAAATTACGTGACGAAGAAAAATAAAAGGATTTTTCTCTTAAGGAAGAAAAACTTTTTACGGAATTTTTTAAAAGCCGTCAAACGCCGCGGCGAGTTGTGATTTCACCCCAACGCCAAAGTCCTTTCCTAAAACAGCAAACTTTCCCAGTCAGCATTCCTCACTCACACTCTGCCCGAGGAAACGTGGAAAAGGTAAAGTTCACAGCCTTTTTCGCCCCTCCGGAACTGTTCGGCCATGGCAGTGATGCCAACCTACGGCCCGCGGGCCATATCCGGCCCATGAAGGTCATATAAGTCAAAAGGGCTGCTTTCATAAAAATGTAAAAAGGGTAAAGCCGGGAAAAAGAGGCAAAGGCAATAGCCGTGAGAGCAGGTACTTAGAGAAAAGAAGACAGTGAGAAGAAAGAGAAAAGGAGGAAATGAGAAGAAAAAGACAAAAGGGGAAAATGAGAAGAGAAAAGGAGCAAATGAGAAAATAAGAAAAGGAAAAGAGGATAAAATGAAAAAAAAATAAAAGGAGAAAATGAGAAGAGAAAAGAGGAAAATGAGAAAAAAATAAAAGAGGAAAATGAGAAAAAAATAAAAGGGGAAAATGAGAAAAAAGAGAAAATGAGAAAAAGATAAAAGGGGAAAATGAGACAATGAAAAGATAAAATGAGAAAAGGAAAGAGGATAAAATGAGAAGAAAGATAAAAGGAGAAAAAAAAGAAAAGGAGAAATAAGAAGAAAGAGAAAAAGAAAAGAGAAGAAAAAGAGAAAAGGGGAAAATGAGAAGAGAGTAAAAACTAATTTTAAAAATTCATATTTAATTTTCTTATACGTTGTGGCCCTCCAAATTACACCAAACTCAACTTTGGCCCGCACATTATCAAAGGTTGGCCATCACTGTGCTATGGGAATTCACTCTCCTCAAGTTTCGAAGCCATTGCAGGACGAGAATGTGCTCCCGGGATCAACACAGCAAGACAAATATAATAAAAGAAGAGAAACGACCCGACTTGATAATTTAAGAGTGACACGCGAATGTTGCAGAAGACGTGTTCGTCAACAAATGAATAGAACAAAACCGCAGTCCATTTTTACTGTACCTACGTGATATTACTTTTAGTGATATAAAAAGTCGAGGGAGTATTTTTTTTTCATCCACTTCGCCCCCCCAACCGCCCTTCTTCTTTGACACCCGCTTAATTAGCGATCGAGAGCCTCGAGGGATGACGAACAGGGCCACCGAACATCCCTTTCGGAGCCGCTTTATCGTTTGTTACAGCTGCATTAGGTAATCCCGGGCGTCCTCCCCTCTCCCCCCAACCCTTCTCTCCCTCCTCCCTTGCCAAATCTTACACGAAGCAGGCTAAACTTTGAGCGAGTTATCTCATTAGCGCGATGCCGAGAGCAGGAAGTATAATTTTTGAGAACAATACAAAAAAGAAAAGTTAAAATTAGGTAGTGAAATTGTGTAAGGGTGAAAAGTTGAGAAAGAACAAATGGGAATGTAATCGAAAATGGTTAAGATTGCCTGATTCAATTTTCTCAGCTTATGCATTGAACTCATTCAGGATTTAATTGAATCTCGCGAGACACTGTTTCCCGTGCCTTTTGTTCGAGATATGAAAAGACGTTCGAGGGCGAACGGGAGACGAAGGGATTTCGTAGAAGACTTGTAAAAATCCGGGAGGACGTTTCTCCGTCCGGGCGTTCGACTCCCCCGAATTAATGCATTTTCGAGTGAAAATAAATTTCACCCGCGATTACTCGGCTGAATATTCATGAAAGCACCCAAATTCGTTAACGATGCATCGAAATGACGAGCATGAGTCGACCACTGTTCCCCGAGTGCGAACATCTGAAAGCGATGCATCAATCAAAGCGTAATTGTTCTCCTGGAAAGCCAACAGCTTCGATGAGTTTCCACAGGTAAATAAGAAAAAGAAAAAAAGTTTTCTATAGCGGAACTTGTGAAAGTTGTGGAGAGCTTTCTGAGTGTAAAAGTGAGAGTCATTTGAGCTTTTAAAAAGCGCTTCCGCCGGAGAAACTCAGAAAAGCACAGTTAATTTGCGGGGAAAATGAAAATAATTAAAATCCGCTCCGGTGTCTCTCGAAAGGTTCACTCGTATTAAAATTTATGGGGTTTTCCACGTCACAGGTTGGTCATTTATACCTGAATGGGGGTGGAAATTTTCCAACGCTTTTCCGGTGTTGACTCCTCTGAGAAACAATTTGAGTGTTCCTTTCAGTGGGAAATTTAGAGAAAAGTGGCCCGGCAGTTGGGGTCGCACATCCCCCGAGGGTGAATCGGGAACCACCCTTCCTTTTCGGAGGAGGGGGTGGGGGGAAGATAATGTTAGCAAAAGTTAAGGATTAGGGAACAATCAGTGCCCGAAGGCAGGGTGAGAATTTATTACCACCGGAAGGCAAAATGAGGTTCTCTTGATTTTCTCCCTGAATTAATGCGTCAGTCAGTATTCGATAGGGCATCAGCATTAAATGGCTGCCTTTGCTGACTGTCGGATGGGATGTCCCGAAGGGATCCGGAAGCTCATCGAGTCTTGGCAGGAGCTCACGTCACTTGGTGTTTCCTAACCCATTTCAAATTCATGTAAAAACTGGGCATTTTGATTTTAGAGAAGACACCGAAGTTGACTTTCCCTCCAGAAAGAATGATACAATACAAAAGAGGAAAAAAAATTTGGAATCAAATCGCTTCTTTTCAATAATTCATCTCCATAAAGAGAAGAACTGCAGTAAAATGAACAAAAGCGCTGAAGAAGCGATAAGTTCTGCAGAACCAATCAGATTCCCCCGTTAAGTAACGACCTGCAGTTTGCCGTTTCTTGTGTGCAAAGGCAATAAAAAAGCTCCGACGAGGGCGGAATTAATTTCGCATTCCCGAAGTGGCATCGAGGAAAATAAAACATTAGAATCCGGAGCTTTCGATGTGCACTCCAACGGAGGGAAAAAAAAGGTGAAAATGCGGGCCAGACGAGTGTTACCTGCAGGAAACAGGAGGGAAAGTAATCGAGAAAGTCAGAGTTGAGTGGAAAAGAGCAGAAACGTTTCTTCCAAGAGTTAATATTAAACGAAAGCTATTTCCCGGGCCAAAAGTGGTTTCGCCGGGGCGAAGGAACCACTTCCACGTAGAATTTCAAACGCCTTTTTCCCCGGATAAAATTTCAGAAAGAGAAAGAAAAAATTTATTTGAAATGGGAAATTTGATGATGAAGTTATTCAAGTGAAAATGCTTTCTCCTCGAAAGCCTGAATTATTGCTGACTGGTTTTATATTAATATCGAGCTTTCCGCATTATTTTCCGGAGGGGAAACTTTTACAAATTTAAATTTCTTGACAAAATAGACACGAACTTCTTTGACTTCCCCGGTGAGCCTCCCCCCCCATTCATCCCCTTCTCTTCTCACCAACTTTCCCCCCCAAAAATAATTCTCACTGTCAATTGTCTCAGAGTTTCGATTTCGCTAATTAATTGTTTTCTTCCTCACCCTTCAATTTGTAAATCTAAGATGGCGTTCACACGTTCTTTCTTAGAATCACTCAATTTCGAAAAGTGGTTCGATTTCGGGGAAATGCCCTTCAAACAGATTTTCAATCGACGTGGAGTGCACTTTCGGGTTAACCATATTCACCTGAACGCGTGAGAATGTGAGCAGAAAAATAAGCCAATATTCTATCGTTCAATAAATAAAATCCTGATGAAACTAAAGGCAACCCTTCTCCTTTGTTGTCATCCCTGCATAAACAACCCCAAAGTGCAAAGAACACAATCCGAGCTGTCATTTTTCTTTTGCAAGTTTTCCGAGGAAAGCTCCGGGAAAAGCTTTTTCCGTTTTCTTTTTCCCGTAATTCGATTCCGGGCGTCATTGGGGTGGATTTTTCAAAGGGCAGGGGTTGTTGACGATGGTCAATGACTTGAGGCGACTTTCTACTTTTTCTACAATTATCATTCGGCTTCCGTCCTTCGACAGGGAAATTGCCTCGTAAATTCCTTTTTTTTTCTATTTATTATTTTTTGATTGAAATTTTTTTTCTCTTGAGTTTTTCGCGAGGGATGTCAAAGGAAAAATTATAAATAGAAATCAGCTTCCCCTGGAAGGAGTTTACTTATTATTTTAAAAGGAACTCCGTCTTTTCCTTTTGTCTGCCTGCAACTTTTACGCGGGAGAAGTTCAAGACAAAAGTACTCAGCTCCACAAAAAAGTGCTCCCATCTTTTTGCTCTCTCTCTCTCTTCAAATGCTTTCCAATTAATCAACAATTATTTCCCTTTTGCCGCACTCTCGCGCGAGAATCGCCTCTTAAAGAAAATAAATACCCTTGCCGGGATTATCGGAACGGAGAGAAACATCCGACTCTCTCTCTCTCCCGGATCAGATTCCCTTTAGTTAATCTCTTCCCGCCAATTAATCTCCACCCATTCCCCGTCGGTTCTTTCTTTCGTTGTTGGGGGAACAAAAGAGTGATAACGCCACGAACTGATCAGATTGACCACATGGCGACGCGGCTTCCTCCATTTCCCCAGATTGTGAAGCCGGAAGTGGAGACAAAAGGTGCGGAGAAACGATGGAAACCGTCAAAGGCTAATTTGACATTCTGCCTTAATTGGGGAGAGTTTGGGAAGAGCATTATTAGTCTTCCCGACTGCAACAACAGCAGTGCAGTGCTGATCGCCCCCGGGGCTTCAATTCATTGAACGTTTGCACCGGTATATAAAACTACCCCTTTTCTGAGGCCCACACTAAGGAAAATTAACCCCTTGGAGTCGTTGCAAGTGTCATGAGCGATTTTATGCTAATAACGGCCTCCGGAGAAGGAAATCTTTAATTTGGAAAACAATTTTTAGAAAAAATTAAAAAATTTCAAAAAGGAGAGTGAGGGGGGAAAAAGCGTGAATTTCCCCATTCCGTTGTTTCTCTTATGCAAATCCCCTCGCATTTATATGCAAAACACAAAATATTCATGGATTCCAATTGCTTTACAATACGCAATTAACACTCTTTTAAACTGTTAAAAACCTTCTAAACAACGAACTCTTTCCCGAAAACGCACTTAAACCGATGCGTTGCCCCAAATCTCGCGGACCACCGGAAGTGCTTTACTTATACTAAAAGCCCCATCTGAAGGGGGAATATCTTCTGCAGAGTGCAGGAAACAACGGAGGTTCCGCAGGAAAGGCGAAGAAGAGAGCAAAAGGCGGTGGAGACTCTCCCCTCGTTTGAAAAAAAAAATGAAATCTGCACGTAATTACGATTGTAACTTTTCTAATTTAAGGGATGAAAACATCGAAATAAAACAAAGCATAAATGCAAATGAGAAAAGCTGAAAGAATGTTGTAAGGAACAAGCGGAGGAGTTTTTGCCCCCGGGGGGAGGGGGGTTGATGGGGTGACATGTGGGTGGGAGGGGCTCACGGGGGGAGGTTTTCCGGTAAGTGGGAATTTTGTTTCAGACCTGTGCTTTTCATAAGGGACCAATAAATCCTCTCACTCTTTAGATAACATGACTTTCGCTGAATCTGATTAAACTCATAAATCTTATTATTTATTAATTAATTAAGAAATTCCCTAAAAACTTTCACGTTCTTAATGATAAACCCGTCGGTGGGATTTTATCAATTAATTAAATATGAACTGATAAAAAAAATTAATTTCTGCCCAATAATAATAATATATAGTTTCTCAGGAGAAAGGACGCGCCTTATGAAAGGCTCACCCAAACATGACACAACAATGGCGGCCTCATTGCATCTCACCCTCTCCCATCGCATCCCGCGGGAAAACCTGTCCTCGGTAAAGTCACTCCGGAAAACTCACAACCACCCAATGGTCCCGCAGAGACCCGATAAGAACCACTTTGGCAAAGTTCTGACGCCGATGCGGAGGCGAATGGCGGCGCCAATCAAACAACAATTTTTATTGATTTTTGAGTTAATCACCGATGGAGGGTCAAAGGGGGATGTGACACCGGACAACCCCTTCGCATTATGGGTCCTTCGGGAGCCCAATGTCATGACACGTTTCCCGCCCTGATTTGACCTTTGACCGCGGGGGGGTGCAATGTTCTTGAGGAGAATGGAGGTGTTCGCTCAGGAGATTTATTGTTTTCATTATTATGTGTTATGTCTTTTGTTTTTCTCATTTAGTCGCGATTAAAAAGGACGCCTATCTGATGCAAACACAATTCGGAGAAGATCTCGGAATGCTTTTAAATCAGCGTCATAATGGAAATAAAGTTTGAAAACTCAAAGTGGAAGGGTGAGGGGTGGAGTGGGAGGGTTGCGGAGTATAATCGGATATAAGAAAAGCCTTTTTAAGTTATTTAATTGGATAAGAATTTTCAATATTATTGGAAAACTTTTAACTTTTGCCAATTCTTCTTATTTATCTTTCAATTTTGTGTTTTTTTTTTCATCGCTTCCCCCCGAAAGCGCTTCTTTAAATATATGTATGTGAAAAACGTTGGGTGAAAAACAACCCTCCTTTCGGGGGAACTGACGATCCCCCTTTTCTTTTTCATTTTCGCGTTCGGCTCCATCG
Source organism: Brueelia nebulosa (assembly GCA_028293925.1). NCBI lineage: Eukaryota > Metazoa > Arthropoda > Insecta > Psocodea > Philopteridae > Brueelia > Brueelia nebulosa. The sequence continues at coordinate 394,697 of JAQIBA010000066.1, read as the reverse complement.
TGTCATTGCTCAGTGGAGAGAAAACAAAAAAAGGGGGCGAAGTCTCCGAAAAGTAAGCTTAATTATCATTAAAAGCCCGTATTTTGAAAAGAAAAAGAAAAAAGTTTGGGGTTGAGCGATCAAAAATTCTTAATGAAGTTATCTGACGGTGCCTCTGAATTCCGTTTCAGTCACCGCTCCCCCTTTTAGTCTTTTATCTCTCTCTCTCTCTCTCAAGAAAGAAAAGACTGATTTCTTCTCCTGCGATGCCCCCTCGAAAGCAATTTTTGACTTTTCCGGAAGACTCAAACTACTTGAAACTTTAAACTTTTCCTCCCTTTCGGCCCTTCTTACTCTCCTCTTACATCTGCCGCCACGATCCTTTCCCAAATGGACACACATTTTCTGACCTAAAACACTGAATTGGGTGATTTATGTATACACCCATTTATCTGACGAAGATTCCATTGCGGTGTTCGCACATACATTGAGGCACATACAGTTGTAATTTGTCTAATATATCTTCTCTTTCTGCACGTTTTTGATGCTGACAACCTCTCAAATTTTTGGGGAATCATACTATCATACTACTAATATATAAATCTGTTAAAGGAATGCGTGTGTACACCGTTTTCTGTTACCTAAGATCTCAGCAACCACTGAACTGATTTCGACCGAACTTTTTCCAAAAGACGTGCATTTTTCCAGACCATCAGCTGCGCTATGTCTCATTTCTCGAAAATCAGCAAAAGTCGAGAAATTTCCAGAAAACCTGTTTAGGTTTCGAGGAAAAACCAGATAACTTTACGAATTCCTTTCTGATGTTAAAGGGTTGATGTTCTTTTTTTTGCGTTCGCGTCCACTTTGAGTACAGTGGCAAAGGGAATTAATGGAATTTGGGATTTGGGAACTGGGAATTCGGGGTTCCACAATCGATTATTACTGAAATTCTGAATGCATCCACGTTGCTCATGATAATATTCTTTATGTATTAATTTTCACCTAATTTCCAGCGAATTGTTTTCATATTTGATAGTAATTAGTTTGCACTGTTTGTTCAAAAATTGTACATAATTTTTATGGTTTAGTGCAATGGAATTATCAAGGTGCATTCAGTTTTTCAGGAAATATATTATTGTATCTTATATTAAAGTACACATTCCAATGTCCCAGCGAGGGCGAAGTCCCCTAGTAATATATAAAAATAAATGTTTCATATTTTCTTGTTATACAATACTCAAATTCTTTTGTTACTTGTCTTTAACTTATGCGCTGCCTCAGTGATTTTTTCCGAACTGGTGAAAATCTTTTGTATCATCTTTATGTATATTTTTGCCTGTTTTCCCTCTCCTTGTTCCCTCTTCCATTTCCGCTATCAATTCAACCTCGAATCATCTTTCTCCAGGCGCATCACACAAAGAAAGAGGGTCGCTCTGTCCTTGGGGGAGAGATTCATGACCAAAATGATTGAGATTTTCCCACGGGGATGCTGAAAACCTCTTAAATGTCTAATCGATAAATTGTGTAATTCCTTAAATTTCTAAAAACTCCCTCAAGCCTCCTCGAAACCTGAATTATCTCCTCGCGAGTGGAGGAGCGATAAGGAGTGGTGCTTGAATTCGTTTGCGGAAGGTTGATAAGGGATACCTTTGGGGGGTGAAAAAGGACGAAAAGCCCGGGATGTAACGTCATCATGTTCGGATGTTGTTCTCGTCGGCCTGTTTTTGACATTTTCGGAAGCAGACGTCGGACCTTCAGCTGCCGAAACATCTTTTGATCTTTGCTTACTGCGGATGAAAGCCGACATTGTGTTGCACTTCAGTAACGGATTTTGAATGACTTTCTTTAATATCGTTAAAACGACTCTTATGTTATATCCAACACGATGAAAATGTCTTGAAATGTTCCCACCCTCTTCTAATTTCTTCCTCTTTCCTCGTTTTGATAGAGCGACTCTAATCATATTCCAGTTTTGAATTTCCGTTGCATCTTCCTTATTATCATCTATGCAAACCCTCTCTCCACTGTTTCAAAAAAACTGCACAAACAGACACAACGATGAAGAACAACAACCGATAAGAAAGAGATACATAAAGAGTCTGAATATTAGCTAACGAGCCACCGAAGCAGTTCCTTCTGTAACCCCTTCCCGTCATTTTCTTAATGACTGAGATTGAGAGAGAGGGGATCATTTCGATCTTCGTCAGCATTAAATCAATCAATCGCTCGAAATATCCCAAATTAACGTTATCCCCTTGGCCGAGAAATTAACTTCGATTTGCTTAAGGTATAACCGATGTCTGAATCAGTCCCAATGAAAACAGCACCTCGTGGTCCTCCCCTTGACACGCCACCCCTCCCCGTGGAATCACAAGAAACTGCTACAAAAACCCAAATCCTGCTCTCGGAAAATAAACAGTTGTGAAAATTTTCGCAGAACTCAAAAAAAAAAACGCCAAATCGAATCTCGTTTTATTTTTGAAAAATAACAGAGGAGAATTGTAAACACGAAAATATTTAAAGGTTTCATTGAGGAAATTCTTTAAAGTTTATTTAGGAATTTTTTTTTAATGATTCGCCCGTTAAAAAATAAATCATTTCACCAGAAGATGAAGAGGTCACAGACATTCTTTAATCTGTTTTTTTTTCTCTCAGAAAAAGAGTTAACAGTTAACGACCGGCGAATCAGCTGTCTGTGACTTTTTAAATAAAATTCCCGTACCTTCAGCAGAAGATCCAAAGGCGTCTTCACACAAAACAAACACAGGAGACACCACAAAATACTCGAATGCATGTGGAAGTGGCTGAGAAATGATACAGAGAGCGAGACACGGCCTATGGGAAAACCCGAATTCCAAGTTCTCGAGGAAGCGACTGGTGCTCCATAGAAATGCCGAGCCGAGGAACCCCAGACGTTCGGGGGTTGAACGCCTGCGCACCCCTTCCATGGACCTTCCCATCAATTTTTATGCATTCGGTGCATCTTTCCTGTCTCCTCGCCGGTTTCCACGTCTCAATCAGTCGCTGGACGAGACTGAGATTTTTCTCGGAGACGGGTAAACCCATGTGGGTCGTTCTGGATCGAAGGGTGAAAGGCAGAGGGGGATGACAGCTACAAAGAGTAACGATCCCCGTTAATTTTAACATACGTAATTAAAAAAAAATTTTAATGACATCGCCGAAGGAGAGGAAATTCGCGGCATTTCAGTAACAGATTTCTGGTAAATTACCATAAACATTTTTCAAAAAACTTTTGAGCCTGTCAACGAGAATGCATGGCGACAGATGTTTGGTTCCTGAACTAATTAACGCTGATGATTTCTTTCCATCCCCAAACTACGCTCCTGTCATTCTTCTCGAATTAAAAATCCCACTTATTAAAAACCGAAAACTCCCGTGAAAAATTACTCCCTTAGGGACGAACTCATTAGTGAATTCGTTATCTGATATTTTCGCTACTTTTAATTTCTTTATGGTCTTCAGCCAAATGTGGGCGGTTAACCCATTCAGTGCCAGAGAGTGCCTGGGTCCAGGGGTTTTCTTTTGAACAATACATGAAAGTTTACAAAATATAATTATATACAACAGTGATGGCCAAACTACGGCCCGTGAAGGTGTTGCATGTGGCCCGCTCTTTTATTCCTATATTCACATACATGTATTTATATACATATTTGTATACAAATATTACATGTATTTTCCTATATTTGTATACATGTATTTAATGATTTTAGTCCATTTTAATTTTTAAATAAGTGATTATTCTAATATTAGAATAACTTCAATTTGAAATTCTTTGTTACCTTTCAGCAAAATTTTAAATTTCCTCTTACGCTTTCGAATCCATTGTGTCATATAAGTCAAAAGGACTGCTTGCATAAAAATGTAAAACAGTAAAGTCGGAAAAAAGAGGCAAAGGCAATAGCCGTGAAAGCAGGAAGGGAGAGAAAAAAAGAAAATGAGAAGAAACAGAGAAGAAGGAAATGAGAAAATGAGAAGAAAGAGAAAATGAGAAGAAAGAGAAAATGAGAAGAAAGAGAAAATGAGAAGAAAGAGAAAATGAGAAGAAAGAGAAAATGAGAAGAAAGAGAAAATGAGAAGAAAGAGAAAATGAGAAGAAAGAGAAAATGAGAAGAAAGAGAAAATGAGAAGAAAGAGAAAATGAGAAGAAAGAGAAAATGAGAAGAAAAAGAAAATGAGAAGAAAGAGAAAATGAGAAGAAAGAGAAAATGAGAAGAAAAAGAAAATGAGAAGAAAGAGAAAAGGAGAAAAAGCGAAACCGAGAAAAAGGGAAAACGAGAAGAGAGTAAAAACTAATATTAAAACTCCATATTTAATTTTCTTATACGTTATGGCCCGCGAAATTACACCAAACTCAACTTTGGCCGCACATTATGAAAGTTTGGCCATCACTGAAATACAACATTGTAATGGCGTTTACTGCAATTTTTATCTAAAAAAAAAACACTCCGAGATAACTCGTAGCTGGCGTCACTGAATAAAAATTCCCGCACAGAAATTACTATATGAAATTTCTGTATAAAAATTCCATTAAGAGATAGCTGGCACTCAATGGGTTAAACTGATTTGCATGGTTTATGAAGACGGACGATTACGGGTTATGATAAGCCATTTTCTGGATAACAAGACGGATAACTAAAACGAGATTAAACAAATTAAAAAGCTCGAAAATAAATAAAAAAGATTTCACTTTTTGTCGTTAATTTTTCTTCTCTCATTCGCCGGAGGGAGGAAAAACAAAAAAACAGAAAAAGGGAAAAGATAAAATAAAAAAAGGAGAAAAGTTATTTAAAGTCCGCAACGTGACATTTGCTATCCCGAATGGAGACCTGCATAATTTACAAATCTCCCACAGGTATAGTCTCTCGCATGGGGTGTCACAACCGGCGAAGCTTATCAAAGTCTTCCCCCAACACAACCAAAGGAAACACCTGACTCGACCTCCCTGAAAATTCCTCTCTCATTTTCCCTCACCGGGGGGTGAATAATGTCGCTTTTTGTCTCGCCCCCGATCCGCGTTCGATGTCGCCTTTCCCCTGCACCGCCGCCATGTTTTTCACCCCCCGACCGTCCTCTGTGCTCACTATAAAGAGAAGTCCTCAATTCTCATCATTGCAGAATAAGAATGAATGAAGTTTATGCACGGGTGAGCGTACATTAAGAGAGGAGAGCTGAATTTTAATGTCTGAACCGCCGCACAATCGAATCGTAAAACTTTCATGGCTCATTTTGAATCTCCCGCAAAAATTTATCGAGTTCGTCTCATGATTTTTTCAATGCACAAAACTGTAAATAGAAAATTCGGGAAAAAAAGCAGTAAACGGCTGTGAATTTGAAATTTTCCCTCCTTCGACCCCCGTCTCCTCGAGTTTTCACCCCGCCGTTTCCCCCCCCCCAGACAAAAGAAAGAAAAGGAGAGAGAGAAAATGTCAATACTGAATTTAAACCGAGCGACAATTGACTTCCACTTTTTTTTTTATTTTTTACTCTCAAAGATTTTATGTGCTCTCGAGTTGTGCTTGTCGAGATATAAGGGAGTGAAAGGGCAGATTAGGGTGGTGCGTCTCCGACGACATCTGTCGGCTCTCTCCGAAAACACTCCGCTTCATTCATTTCATTAACGAATTCTTTCCCCATATTTTTTATTAAGACATTCCTTACATCATTCCCTTTTTTTTTCATCCCTTTCTTCCTTCTAACTGAAATCGGGAAGAGAAAAGAAGACAACAGCACATCTCGTACTCTAAATATCTTTAATTTCATAATTAAATTCGACTTAGCGAATTTCAAACTCGAAATTTATTTTCCCCCGGAATATTCTCTCACTCTCTCTCTCTCTCTCTTTTCGAATCCCCTCCCGCTTTCGTCAGAATTTCACACAATTTTTCTCATCCGCAAATTCGGAATGTGGCTCAATCACGTATCGCTCCCCTAACGACGTGATGGCTAATTGGGATGTGATGTTGCTGATTTTTATTAAAGATATGAAAACAATTTTTTATGGAAACCATAAAACGAGTTATGTCGGCTGCTTCGCTTCGCAGAGAGAGAGGTTATAATCAGGGGTTCATTTTACCCCTTTTAAGCCCTTATTTAGACACTCTGTTTAGCCTAAATTCATTCAGTTCGGAGCAAGGTTCTTTCCAATCGGATTTTAACTAACAAATTCTTCGTATTCTGCATATCTTTCGTTAATGAGCGACAGTAAAAAAGTATTAGAGGCACTAAATCCCGCCGTCGTCACCGCCTTCTAGTCGTCTAATGACCCTCATTTGGATAAAGAATTTTATGAATCCCATTTCCTCCCTTTTCCCGACTCTCTTTTACCCAAAATATTGTTTCTTTGTATCTCAGCGCTGAGATATTTCACTTAATTCTCATTTCTCTCTATTATTTTGTTATCATTGTTGTGTTTTATTTATTTTTATTTATTTCAAATTTATTATAACTTGAGTATTTTTAAAATATAATTCAGTTTTAGTAGTTTAAAGTATTTTAAAAGCTCAAAGTTTTATTTTATTTTATTCTATGTATTTATTTGTAAATTTACTTTATCTATTTATTTAGTTACTTATTTTGTATTCATTTATTTTATCTCCTCATTTTTGTTTTCAAGTATTACAAAAAAAGAAAAGAAAATGTGGATTAGATGTGGTAATAGTGTAGTGTAGTTTCTGAATAATGTATTTATGTAAAATACTGAATTATGTAATTATGAATATTGTAATTATGTAAAAAGTTAAACATGTTTGGGTTTGTTCTGTTGCATTTACTGTATCTTTTAAGCCTAATAATATATTATATTATTATAATTTCACAAAATTAATTAATATTAAATTCAGTTTTGATAACAAACAATGATCCTAATAATAGAAAAAAAGAAAATGATTCGGAGATGATTTTTAAAACCTTTTTTACTCCGAAAGTAACGATAAAAATTAAATGTCGGAAACCCTTTGCCAGTGAATCTTTATCCCGCAGAGCAGCTCATTGGAAAGTGCTTTAAAATCCCCTGAAACCAATTTGAAATTTTCCATTAAGATGCATTTCAAAGGAACACCCCCTCAACAACAGCGGTATTCGATTTTATACATTTGCCTTTCGCTTTAACCCATTTAGTAATCGCCGCGCCGTTTCCGCCATTTTGCACTTCCGCCCGACCCGGAAATCAATTACTTCCCCCAACGGGTAATTACTACTCGGGGGTTTTTTCATCCCTCCCCGGGCATTGCGGATCGAAGGGAGCTGGCCGGAGCACCTCGCCCGGGAAAGGCAGATGTCTGTCCTAATTAAGAGAAAAGGAGTGAAGGTGCGAGTAAGAAGTTAAACACCATTGTTATGGTTTTCTATTGAAAATTTATTAGGGTTGTTTATGACAGGCGGGGGTTGTAAATTATGCGGGCACGTTAAATAAATTGTCGGCCATATCCCCGGTGACCTCGAGAGTTTTATTTCCGCGAATTATCGCCTTCGGACCTGGAGGGAACGGGTTAATTCGTCTGGGAACTCTCCCCCTTTTTAATTCACCCCCTTCCGATGGACGTCTCGGCAGCGAACTCTTCAGAAACTCGTTTATAATATCACCGCCATTTTGAAATCCTGCAGAGCGTTTTATGTCTCCTTAACCGTTGGCTCCCTTTTAGAGCGAGGACAAACCGCACTTAATGAGCCGCATATATGTGAGGTAGCAGACGACGCCCACAAAATTCCACCCTCATGTGGTGACGGCTTCTAATGAGCCTTGACTCACGTCATTAAAATTTTTTCCTTTATTTACACCATTCGCCACCTCAAATTTATGAATTTCCGGAGGGAAGAAAGACGCGTCCCGCAGACTGTCAGCCGAAGCGATTGAGTGGGGTGAAAGGGGGCGACAAAAACCACCCCGACACAGGTACGACTTGTTCGAAGGGAGAATAGCGATTGAGAAAATTGGATTTTATAAATGGCGTCAACGTGACTCACGTATAAAAGTATGAGTCTACAAAGCGCCGCGGGAGGAATATCCGGAGCAATTTTTCCAGAGCTTACGAGGAGTCTTCGCTCTCACGTGACAGCTGCATTAGCTCACCTGAGCTGACGGGAATGCACAATTTGCTGACGTTCTGAGGGCGACGGGGCAGTTATCCTGAGAGGGCATTCGGGGGGAAACGGATGCGCTGATGAAAATGTTTTTTGGCTTCCAGTCAGGTCGCCGCGTTTATTTCGAGTCTAATATTTCAGCTTAACGAGGAGGCTGTCCTTTGGCTTCCGGACCTTCTTTATTAATTGTTTTGTTCTTCCCATCGCTTCATTATCTTTTTTAACCTAACGATTCCCATAAACCGGCGTTTCTCATTTCTCAACGAAACACCACGTGCCCATGAGATTTTCCAACGGATATACAACAAACCGTAAAAAATTGTTCCAATACCTGTGCTCTTCCCAATATGGCCTTTAATAAAAAGGTTTGTGGGAGAGAATCCACAGAAACGTTTTCGCCATGATTCAAAACAATTAATATTTTCTACAAAGAAAATAAAAACAAAGTAAATAAAATAGATTTAAAAGAATATATAACATTTAAAAATTGGATGAAAGGTTTGAGTGATTCGAGACTGACCGGAAGTGCATCGGATTATTTGAATTTGAAACATTCATCAGCTGTGTCAGTTCCGTAAATTATTCATCATTTTACTATTTCATCGTTAGCGAATACCTCATTTCCAGTAATCCCATTGGTCCGTTCTGCGTTCATGGGAGAGCCAAATTTTGTATAAAAGGAAGTTCATCTGAGAGCCTCGTCACTTCTCCTTTGACTGCTCTAATGGTTCGGTTAAACTGAGCCTTACTAATCACGTTTTTGGAGAGGAGAAGTCACACTATGTACTATTGTACATAGGCGACGAGGAGGATCTCGCCGGGAGGAGCAGAGAAGACTGCACAGGAGGACATGATGGAGTACATGGTGGAGGACGAGATGGAGGAGTCAACGCAGATCAGCAGTTCAGAGAGTGTCTGTGGTGGAACCAACCGAGAGTGTCTGAGGGAGAGATAGTCTTCCCATTACACTCTGTCTGCCACAGCACTTAATGAGGTCTGGCCAGTTCTTGCACTGCAAATGGATGGTGGTAAGGACGGTAAGTAGGGTGGTAGAATGAAGGGAGGCATGAGAGCGGGAGGGGTAGAGGTTGGAAGGGTGATGGGAGGGGTGGTGTTGGGGAGAGGGAGTGGCAACGGAGGGTGGTGTTGGAGGAGTGGGAATGGAAGGGGGTGTTGGGGGGGCGGAAATGGGAGGGGTGGTGTAGGGAGGGGCAAGGGAGGAGTAGGGACGGGAGGGACATTGGGAGGGGTGCACGGTTGGGGGGAGGGGCATTGGGAAGGGTGGTGTTGGGGGGAGTGGGAATGGGAGGGGCGACGGGAGGGACATTGGGAGGGGTGCTGTTGGGGGGAGGGGCGACATGAGGTGGGTGTAGAGGGGGTGACGGGAGAGTGGTGTTGGGGGGGGCATTGGGAAGGGTGGTGTTGGGGGGACTGGGAATGGGAGGGGCGACGGGAGGGACATTGGGAGGGGTGCTGTTGGGGGGAGTGGCAACGGGAGGGTAGTGCTTGGGGGGAGTGGGAATGGGAGGAGTGGTGTAGGGAGGGGCAGGGGAGGAGTAGGGACGGGAAGGTGGTGTTGGGGGGAGTGGCAAATGGGAGGGGTGGTGTTGGGAGGCACAACGGGAGGGCGGTGTAGGGAGAGATGTTGGAAAGCGGCAGTATTGGTCAATTTGCGGAGTCTGGTTCGAAACAGCCTCGTACGGTGGAAAGACCACGCCATCCTCAATTAATATTAATGGTCGTTTAATTACTCGTCAATATTGTTGAAAAGGTCCAGCGTCGGTGAAAGCCGCTAAAACACCAAACAATTATAACGAAAATTGCTGTTTTTAGGTTATGAATTAGTCCGCTTTCCCGTTACTTAAGCCGTCCATATTAATCTGAATGTGTACAATGACTCGACCTTCATCCAATCATTCAATCATCCCTTATCATTCCCATTCATTATATCTCGCATGGCATGAAAATCATAACCGAAATTTCTCCTAAACGACCAGGGCATTGAACGCTGAACAGGGCACGGGTCAAAATGGCCGTCGGCGTGGCCAGTCATAACGGACAACAAGAAGACAGATGAACGCAGACCGGATCCGAACTAATTAAAAAAGTTGTAATTTCCGATGGTGAAGGTAAATTTACTGAGACTGACATAAGCTTGATAAGCGGGACAATAACTCTGCGCATAAAAGAGGGCGAGTGGAGGAGGATTTATGAACGTCCGTTATCTTCTCCATGGATAGATGCAATCAATCACCTATTATGTAAATCATTCCAATTACATCAACGAAAAATTCAAGATCATCCCCCTCGGGGACAAAATGGCCGTCACGGACGGGAGGGGCCTCCTCGCTCACCTACGACGCAGTTAATTAGCTTTTATGCCTTCCTGAGGTACAATAATTTAACCACGGAATTAATATTCGCCCTTTGTTTCCTTCTCCCCTCCCCGGATGCAGATCTGTTTCTTTTGTAATTCTCCTCTTTCCAACACTGCACCACTTCGCCATTCTTTACACTTTCTCTTCAAATTCAGCAATGCTTCCGTTTCGTTGCTTTCCCGAGAGAATAAAAGGATAATTACAGTGCATTAGAGGTTAAGATTCTTTGAGTTTGGAGAGGACTCGAGTTTTTGTTATAATCCGGACCAATCGACCATTTCCTGGCAAAAGTTTCCGCCATCTTTAAGAAGTATCCCAATGATCGCATGCAAATATACATTTCTGTCGTTCCGAGGGCGGTGTTATCAGGATCAATAAAATGTGAGAAGGTTCATGTCGGTTTCAGTTTTAAGTGAAAATAATTTCGAGAGGTACAGTAATTTTCAGTGGAAAAAGAAGTGATTCTCATCTTCGAAAACAAAGAAACAGGAAAACTCCAAGTGAAAGGGAAAAAGATTAAATTTTTGAGTTTTAAATCCGCGTGCGGCATAAATCAAACATCAAATGGAAAAAGAATTCGAGTTTGGAAAATAACGTATTTCTCGTAAATAACGAGGCCTGGGATTTTAATCCGAAACCAGACTTTTACGTTTAGGTAACGGAGGGGAGAGGGTTGAAAAAAAAAAAGAGAAAGGATACAACCCGGCAACATCGGATTGACCGTTTCGATGTCCATCGGCCGATGGATTTCTTCCTGTAATTCATCTTTTCGTCACCGGGCTAAATGAAGGAAAACCAGATTAATGGGACTTTATTCAGGAATGATTGATTGTGGATTCGGTCGGTGATTCTGTTATCGTTCAAGAATTTGCCTCGAAAGGATCACCGATATGACGGAAATGAAGCGAAAACGACAATTTCCATGAGGGCGTCGCGGAAAAATGAAATTTACATTCGAAACGGACGGGTCCGTCGAACGAATCAGATCCGCGAGTATAACCACCCTCTCCCCCTCGTCCGCCATTTGCTCCCGGATCGCTTAAACTTCTATGAAATTAAAACTTACCATTTGTGCTCTTCGCTCCCTCCATGTCACTCTCTCTACGATACAGAAGACCCTTGACATTCCGACACCCGATGTCCATCTCTGAAAAAAAAACACTGCTTTAGTGTCATAAAAAGAAAAACAAAAGAAGGGGTGGAACACAAACACTACACTTTGGTGAAACACCACTATAATTACATTTACATAAGCCGGTACAAACAAGCTGAAAACTAGGTTTTACGAAGGAAAGCCTACTGACCTTTTTGGATGAGGAGAGTTTTGAAGGATCGCCTTCATAATGTATTAACTAACATTTTTGAACCCTTTAAAGTATTAAAAATATACTCCCACCGCTTTTGAAGGGTTTGCCATCGCCAAAGATTTACAGTTTTCCAGGAAATCCATTCCCGTGAAGGGGTGAACAAAACGACACCACCATCAACCCTCATCCGGTGGACTACACGGAAGTCATTCGTGGAAACCGAAAGGTTTTCTACTGTCAGCTGTCTTTGGCTGACAGTAAGAAAGAAAGGTACGGTATTTATTAAACCCTCCGAGGTTCCCATCCTTTAATAATCCAGACTTGTCTTTTTCGAAAACTGTTTACTTTTTAACTTTTTTTTTTTTTCATTCAAATACAAAAGTGAATTATTGACATTTTGATCAATATCTTTTTGACTGGCAATTTTTAGTGGCCTTTCTTCCTCTTTTCCTTTTTGTTCTTTCGGAGAAATGGAAAAATGAAAGGTCGAATCAGTCTAATGGAAGCGCTCTCTGCTCTCATTCCGATTCTCTTTCTCTTATTCCCTCTATTTCATCGCTCTTTCCTCGTTTTTCTTTTGATTAACTCATAACTCTTCTTCTCCGAGTCGAACTGCTCGTTTCGGTTATTCGATATATCGGTTCAATTTTCGAATGGATTACCGATTGCGTCGTTTTCAAAATGCTTTCAAAAAAATATTAAAAGATATATACATTCGAAATATGAATGCATTTTTAAGGCCTTAAATTTTAATTAAGTTCCTCAAAGCAAATAGATTATATTTCAAAAGTTAACGGGATTGGAATTATCTTTAAAAAAAACGTGAGCTCATGATCAGAGAATGATTCCTTCCTCTCCCGATAAAATAAAATCACAGAGTTGAGAAGCTCTCTGGACATCGATAATCGATTCATTGCAGAACCTCAACTGCTAATGGCACATTCTCTTTTCAAAAATTCCCACCCCTTTCTCACGGGCAAAAGCCCGCGCTACGCCAATTTTTAACCAATTTCATTTTTATTATATAAAAACACACAGGGGACGAATTAGCCCGACCACATGCACGAACTCTTTTCCATATTAAATATTTATATGCCGAAAAAAAGTTCCGTAAAATGGCGAAGAGGCATTTAAAGTTGATTTTTAGAAACTTTATATTTTTTAAAAATGGAACTTTTTTTCCCCAGGAAAATGCGGAAGAAGCGACCTGCAGCAAAACTCGAAGAAGTGAGGTCTTATCAACATTCGTCTCACATACTGAATCTCCAAGGATCTGGGAGGAGTCATTCAGGAGCTGTAAAAAGGCAGAAGCGGTAGAAACACACAGGAATATCGCACTTGGAATAAGAGCAACAAAAAATAGAACAGAATGATGGGATTCAAGAGTAGAAGAATTGCTGAGGGTTTGCTGAATTCGGCATTGAAAAACAGAGGAAATGAGCAAACAGAACCCGAATATAAAAAAAGAATTATTACAAAACTAGGGGGCTTCGCCCTCGCTGGGACTTTCGAATCTATACTTTAATATAAGATACAATAATATAATACATTTCCTGAAAAACTGAATGCATCTTGATAATCCCATTGCACTAAACCATAAAAATTATGTACAATTTTTGAACAAACAATGCATTTACTTATGAAAAATAACTGCGAAATCGTGTGTCAGTAGAATATAATGAGTTTGAACAGAAGTAAATGGCAGTGGAAGAAAGTTTATTGAGGCCGTGTCATTTTTTTGTCCTGTCTGTATCGTACTTTTTGTAGTTAAGTTGTAAGTTAAGTTGTTGTAGTTTACTTACTTATTGTTTAATTACTCTGTTGTAAGTTAAGTTACTTTTGTGTAAAGTACTATCGTAGTTTTGTACTGTCCAAATGGCACTGAGTCCAAAAAATTACGATTTTAAGACTGAAAAAACTATTACCACTAAATGCACACTAACTAATTACTATCAAATCTAAAAACAATTCGCTGAAAATTAGGTGAAAACTAATACACAAAGAATATAACCATGAGCAACGTGGATGCATTCAGAATTTATTTATGTATTTATTTTAAAACTCTTTATAAAGTTTTGCTGTTCAGTAATAATCTTATAATAATACATAATATATATGGGTGATTCCACGTGAAAGGGGTCGGTGGCCACAGGTCGACCCCCTCCGATTTTCTTCAAATTTTACAGGTTTGTACCTTAGTGCCTTGGATGAAAAACCCCCAAATTTCAGTTCGATATCTCCATCCGTTCCGGAGATATCGCCATTTGAACAAAAAATGACGCGTTCCATTTTCGGCGTCCGACTCGAAAATCGACAACTTTGCACTCCCGTCCTTCAGAACCTATCCAAGCCACAAAAATGAGCTTTTGCATAGTGACAGAGCTTTACATGCTCTTTCGAATGGCATGTGTTTCAACTTTTTAGGTCTTATGGTTGCTGAGCTACAGCGCCTCGAAAACAGGTCTGAAAATTGGGCGCCAAAAAAATTTTCAATTTTCAACGCCCCATAACTTTTTTTTGCATTGACCGATTTCGGCCAAATTATGCATGGCGACAGTGCATCACTAGAGCTTCAAAATGAGCCATGTTGGACATTCCTAGCATCATTTCACCGGGAGCCATGGGAGTGCAAAGTGGTCGGGGAACGCCATTTTAGCGATTTTTGACCAACTTTGAGGCCAAATAGCAAAATAGTGTCATCTCAGATTTCGTTCTAACTTTGCTCGTTGAAAGGGCATATCTTAAGCTTTCGAACGCACCCGTTTCGATCTTAGAGAAACCACTCTGAGGGGGTGAAATCGCCCCCCCAATGTACCCATGTCAACAGTGGCCACCAACTGCATTGGCCCCCACATGGACACCTCAAATGCCTCCGATTTCGTTTGTGTACCTTCTTTGCATATGATTCTGGCGATTTGTGCCCTCATTTTTACATTTTTTCCGTAAATTATTCATTTTCTAAATTCCCCTACACGCCTACAAATTTGGTTATGCAACCATAACTACCAAAATATGGGAGTTTAAAGAGTTGTTAAGTTTTAAATTTGTTTGGGGAGATTTTTGGCCCACTTAGAAACGTTTCTCTAAGACAAAACCTGATGATTCTGAAAGCTTAATGTTTACACTATCATCAGAGGAAATTAGAAGCAAATCCCAGATGATACTTCTGAGATAGAAGGGTGGAAACAGGATAGGAGGCTAGGGGGTACATCCTCTTGCACCACATTCAGGGGCCAATTTGACCCACTTAGAAAAGTTGCTCTAAAATGAAGTAACATTCTATTGAAAGCTTGAAGTATGTTCTATCCGTGAACTAAATTAGAAAGAGATCACGGCATACACTCCTGAGATATTCGACCGCAAAGAAATATGAAGCCCTGGGTAGCCGCTACTGCTTCTGCCTTCTAGGGCAAACTTCGCACATGTAAAAACGTTTCTCTAAGTTAAAACCTAGTGATTTTGAAAGCTTAGTGTTTACTCTATCATTAGACGAAATTAGAATCAAATCCTAGATGATACTTCTGAGATACAAGGGCGGAAACGCGATGAGGAGCACGTGGGCACAAACCCCTGCACCATATTCAGAGGCCAATTTGACCCACTTAGAGTAGTTGCTCTACGATGAAACTATATTCTATGGAAAGCTTGAAATATGCTTTACTCACATACCAAATGAGAAGAATGTGCAAGAGTACACATCCGAGGTATTTGGCCGCAAAGAAAATATGCCACCTTTTGGGCGGGCGCGTGGACGCAAAAACTTACTTTAGGAATAGCGGACGAACGGTAACAGATATTCAATTGAAATTTGGTACGTCGTTAAGGATTGCTTTAGACATTGTTCAGGTACAATTTGAACGAAATCGGAAGCATTTGAGGTGTCCATGATGGGTTCAGTGCAGTTGGTGGCCACTGTTGACATGGGTACATTGGGGGGGGCGATTTTACCCCCTCAGAGTGGTTTCTCTAAGATCGAAACGGGTGCGTTCGAAAGCTTAAGATATGCCCTTTCAACGAGCAAAGTAAGAACCAAATCTGAGATGACACTATTTTGCTATTTGGCCTCAAAGTTGGGCAAAAATCGCTAAAATGGCGTTTCCCGATCACTTTGCACTCCCATGACTCCCGGTGAGGTGATGCTAGGAATGTCCAACATGACTCATTTTGAAGCTCTAGTGATGCACTGTCACCATGCATAATTTGGCCGAAATCGGTCAATGCAAAAAAAAGTTATGGGGCGTTTAAAATTGAAAATTTTTTTGGCGCCCAATTTTCAGACCTGTTTTCGAGGCGCTGTAGTTCAGCAACCATAAGACCTAAAAAGTTGAAACACATGCCATTCGAAAGAGCATGTAAAGCTCTGTCACTATGCAAAAGCTCAATATTGTGGCTTGGATAGGTTCTGAAGGACGGGAGTGCAAAGTTGTCGATTTTCGAGTCGGACGTCGAAAATGGAACGCTTCATTTTTTGTTCAAATGGCGATATCTTCGGAACGGATGGAGATATCGAACTGAAATTTGGGGGTTTTTCATCCAAGGCACTAAGGTACAAACCTGTAAAATTTGAAGAAAATCGGAGGGGGTCGACCTGTGGCCACCGACCCCTTTCACGTGGAATCACCCATATAATACATACACACACATTCCTTTAACAGATTTAAATATAGTATGATAAGATAATTCAATCATAAAAGCTTTTTGGTCTTTTTCAAAATATTTCTTCATAAAATCTATGAAATGAAAAAAAGACATTTTTCTTCGCCCCAGACATGAGAGAGTGTTACAAGTCAATGTCCTTTAGGTAAAATACTACCAGAGATGATTTACAACCTTTGGGAATGTCGCAAGAAGGTATGAAGTAAATACGTGATCCACTTTTTCAGTGCAATGAGTTGGAAACGGCGTCGTCTTTAAAAGCGAAGAAGAAGGTCGGAGAGGGCGTCATGGCGTCATCTCGTCACCCCTTGGCCTGGAATGGAATTATGAGAAGTGGAGAAGAGACTCGTGTAATGGCGTTTTTGTGATTGAAAACGACAGAAGGGGTGGCGAACGGGGTGAAATGGAGTCTCTTTTGAAATGGAATAATGAATCAACACAGAGCGGCATTAAGGTTTCATCTGTGATTGCGGACTGCCCTAATGAAATTAAGGGCCCTTTCCAGTTGGTTGTCCCTCCGGAATCTAATGAATACCCGCAATCCCATTTTCGTTTTTTATTATCTTCTCACGTTTTTCTTCTGTTTACCGCATTTCAGTTTTTCACTCAGATAATTTGTTTGATTTCAAGAGCGGTATCCTAAGCAGACAACTTTTTACAATACTTTTCACTGAAATTTCGGCTTAAGGGAATACAAAAAGCATAATGCGAAGTGGAATTATACTGTATTTGTATTCATTCATTCCTCAACTTATACAAGACTATCAAAAACTCAAAATCTCAAATCCTTGGGTATCTCTCCGACCGCCCCTTTGATTACACTACATAAAAAAAGCAAAAAAAAGATAAAGGGTGAAGCAGGGAGCTGACCGGAGAGAGAAAGAATTTGACAACTTCCCCAGCCATCGTATATTGGTTTCCAATTATCGGTTTCAAAACTTTAGTTTCAAAATTTTGCGCTAAATTTATCACCGGAACTTTTTGCGACGGTGGTTTTCATCCCGTTCCATTCCGCAATTAAGGTTCCGAAAAGGTTTTCCTCAAAAACAATATTAAATCACCGCTCCGAGCGTCTTTCTGATCTTGACAACCTTTTGTGGTTCTCCGGAGAAACAAGGGATGAATAATTTAATCCGACACCCCTCCGTTGCCTACTTTTTTCTCCTTAAGAAATCCACCGGGTTTCTTATCGGTCCTGAGGGAGACATATCCGAGGGGGCGAAAATCATCCCCTGCTTCCGTTCCTGTTCAGACGGTGATGACTCACGGGTCACCTGAGGTGTCCTTCGAAAGGCCGACCGCAGTGTCAGAAAGATTAGTTCAAGGGGATCCGTTCCAACTATTAAATAATTGGCCGGTTTATTTTCAGGTCAAGTTTATAGATTAGAAAGGTCGCCCCCGAGTCTTCACTTTCTAACGAACTTCATCCTGTCAGCAATGACTTCGCACCTTTGACAAACGTCGGAATGACCCAACCCTGAGCAACAATCCGCTTTTTATATGCGCCATTATTCAAAAGCTCGAGACTCGAAAATTGAGAACCGCGGAAAAATTTTTCTCTCAACCTGACTCCATTTCTCATTTTCAAAAAAACGAAACACAAAAACATAAATCTTGAAACATAACTCTGGCTCCATCATTCCGTATAAATCTTTGAATGTTCTTGTCGGGAAATTTTTTCTTTTTGCTTTTCCCTCTTCCAACCAACTTTTCGGTTAAGATTCGTTCGCAAGATTTCTATGGAATTGAGACGTCGGTTGTTCCCGAAGAAAAATATCAGATCGTCGCCATGACGACAACCTGATAAAAACTTTTAAAAGACCATGTGCAAGGCTGCATGGCACTGATGACGGCCGCACATCTGACGCTCTTTGTTTTAATCTCGAAAATTATTCCCCCCCATCACTCAAAGTGGAGAATAATTGCCATTTTTTTTCAGATGGGGTCGGTCGGGGTTGGCAACACTGAAGAAAAACCGGTGAAAGATGAAAGAATGCATTTCCGCGTGAGAAAATTCGAATTTTTTGACTTTTCATTTTATTTAATCGCTTATTTTTACACACGCGATGCCATTTACTTCTCGTAAAATTAATTTTATTATTATAAAAAAAGATCAGTCTTAGAGTAGCGCTCAAAAGTATTTTGACAATACAAAATTATTCGTTTTTACTCGTAAGAGTTACTTACAAAGTCAAATTTAATTAGTTTTCATTAAAATGTTTTGCAGTCCTCACATTTATATTATGAAATTAATTAAAAAGCAGAAGACTGAGAAGTATGTTATGTTTTGTATATTTTGTTATTTTAATGTATTTAAAATTGGAAGTTTTATTTGTGAACGATTGGTGATTTTATTTTTATGTTTATTTAACTTACAAACTTTTATTTAATTTTTTGACTGTTTATATTGTATTTAACTTATGTATTGTTATTTACTTAATTTATGTTATTTAATGTTATGTTTATTTAACTTACAAATTTATATTTTTTTAATTTACAATTTTAAAATTAATTTAATGTTTGTTTATATGTTTGCTTAACCTATAATTTTATATTTAATTTATTGATTGATTATATTTTATTTATTTACAGTTTGATAACTGATTTGATGTCTGTTCGTTTTTTGTATTTTTACTAAACTCAAATTTTTCTTTAATTGTTGTTAAGAAAAAAAAATGTATTGTTGTTTCCCTTAATTCCATCGGGCAAAAAAAGGGTAAATTATTATATTATATTATTATATTCTAATGCGGAATAGCATTACTACACGAACAAACTAATAATACTAAAAGTATTGAGAAGTAAATAATACAAATGTGTAATAAAATCTCAGTAAAATAATTAACCAAGAAATTATTAAACTTTGTATTGTCAAAATACTTTTGAGCGATACTGTATTTAGTTGTTGTTTTTGACAAAAACAAGCCCTATTTGATTTTTACCCTTGAATTAACGATAAATAAAGCAGAACAATGTAAGAGAAAAGGGGTTGACGAGAGACGGAACTAAAATCATTGCTCTTGACGTTTCCCCTTTTCTTATATTTTTTCTGCTGGTCTTCCAATTTTTCTTCCCTTTGACTTGTCAACGGAATTCTCGTCCGAAACGCAAGCTGACGTTATTCCCAGAAAATGAAACGTCAAACCTCCACACACAACCTCACACAGACACACACAGACAATAACAACGATGCATTTGTGGAAAAAAATAAGTGACGCGATCGTCTTGGGAAGGGGCGAAACCTAATTAAAGCTTTCCCTGAAACTTTAATCGGAAAAATAAACCGGAATTCGGCATTAAAACTAAAATGGAAACGAGAGGGAACGGGGGATGAACGCGTCCGGGAGAAGGGGTGAATAAAAAATGAAACTGAACGCCATGTACGGCTCCCAAGTGAGGTCTAAACTGATTTCGTTTTGTAGGCAGTTGCAGTGGGTAAATGGAGCATAGGAAATTGTGTAAAATCGAGGGGGGGGAGGGGGAGTGGGGAGTGGGGGGGGGGGTCGGGAAAGACTACATCGGAGATTACACCCTCGTCGGTTGAATTAACATTCCGAGCCACGGTATGACTTATTCCTTCTCTTGAAATCTTCGCTTATTTTTTGCCGGGATTTGCCGTGGTTTGCATTTGCTTTGTTTCCCCGAACAAACTTTCTGATTTTATTTTCTCATTGTGCTTTCCCCCCTCCCCTCTCTTCTCTTTGTTATTTTATGTCAGATTTAATTCGCGGAGTTTCTATTTGAAATTCACGGTCATAATTTTCATTGAAAAGCATAATAAATGCTTGGGGACGCATTTTCCATGTTAAAAATCCGCTCAGTTTAGTCGATCGGAGATAGAAGAAGTCGTTTACAATTAAATGATAACAATTTCATGAAGTCCCAGAGTGCTCTCGATAATAAGTTTGGTAAGATCACGATTAAAACATAACTTTGGAATTCTTTTCCCGGGGTTTTTGGAAACAAACGAGTAAAAAAAAACGAAGGGTCGCAGTTAAAACTAAAATATTTAAATCCTGTTTAATTGTTATGGAAATTCCAAAAGAAGAAAGAACAGCCCCTCAAGAAGGGGAAAAACTAAAACTTTTCTCTCTCGGTTATTCTAAATAATCTCTTTTTTAAAGAGACAATGAAATAAGCAAGTTTTTATGGGGTGCGGGAGAATAATGCAGGAGCATCCTCGGCGCCCCGCTGCACTCCCCCCCGCGGGGCTCACCCCCCGTCTTCCAATCTTTACCTCGACTAAAGGAAATTCCAGGGAAGGGGCTTTTAAATTTTTCCTAAGCGTCCCGAGATTTCGTCCCCGACGTTTTCCGCAAAAATGTTAATATGATGGAATAAAAAGAGGGTTTTCACTAAGCCTCTCGCAAAAGTTTTAAGTCAAAATAAAACTTTATCAAGATGGCTGGGAATAAGAAAATATTTTCTTTTAAATATTTTATTTTTATTTTTTTTTTTTACTCTAATGAAAATTTATTTCCCGCGAAAAAGCCACGGGCAAACAAAATTTGATTTGGCCTTTCACCTTTTGGGGGAGAAAACCGCATATGTTCTTTTCTTCACCCCTTCAAACTCCACATAAAAACCATACTTAAAAGTGCTACGGCGAAGACCCAATCATCGCGAAGGCCAATTACTATGGAAACCGTGAATCTCTTAACCCTTTTCTTTCACCCCAACCCAACGTCGGCCCCCATTAATAATGCCCGGCAATAAATTGAGATTTGGCAAATGTTCTGCAACAAAGATGAGTGGGGGGAAACGATATCGGAACGAAGCTCCTAATTTGTATGCGACGTGACTAAAACCCATCACCTCGGGCAGTTAAATTGACAAATTCTGGCCCCCGGAACTGCATTGTGAAAACATTTAAAATGGGGGGAAAAAATGAATTTGCTGCATTGGAGTGACGAGGATTTTTATGTGATACAATCGCCTTTTTAAAATTTATCTCTCTGTTGGCCGTTAAAGTACGCTAATTAAATTAAACGAATCCCTACGTAAAATCATAATCATTGCTGTAGTGATAATGACCGTAATGAGTTTTACAGAAGTGGCAAATCTGGGAATGTTTAGAACAAATGAAATTTGATTGAATCTAAGATAATTATCTGATACGATCGCAGACACTGAAAGAAACAGAGAAAGAAAAATCAATCTTATACAATAAAATTATACAATTTGGGTACAAAAGACATCTGCAAAACAAAAACAAACCGTAAAACAGTAACCAAAAGAACGCACGGGGAAGATGCAATGGGGTGAATTCCTGATTTGAATGTCTCTTTCATGCTTTCTCAGAGCTGTCAGAAAAACGGAATTCGAATTACTAATCGACGACCTAATGGACGAGAAAGATGTCGTCGTTGCTGACCGGAAAAAACCGGAAATGGCGTTAAATTCAGGAAACGGATCCGAATTTCGAAACCGAATTTCATTCAGGCTAAGTGCTTATTAATAAATAATGAGTGAAGAAAAACGGATATAGAAAGTGGAGAAAAGCCCTGTTAATTCTAATTCCTGAGAAAAGAAAAAGAGTTAAATAGAAACATTTCTCAAATGGTGAATTTGGGGGAGTGATGAAAGTGGGTCGACCTTTTTTTTTAATGTTTGGCGGGTAAAGGGCAGTTATTTTTGCTGGGGTTTAATGCCTTAGATCAGTGATGGCCAACCTTTGATAATGTGCGGGCCAAACTTAAGTTTGGTGTAATTTGGCGGGCCACAACGTATGCGAAAATTAAATATGGAGTTTTTAAAGTAGTTTTTTCTGTCTTCTCTGTCTTCTCTTTACTGTCTTCTCTCATTTTCCCCTTTTTCTCATTTTTTCTTTCTTCTCATTTTCTCCTTTTCTCTTTTTTCTCGTTTTTCTCTTTTTCCCTTTTTCTCTTTTTCTCCACTTATCTTTTTCACTTTTTCTCTTTCTCTTTTTCTACTCCGTTTCTCCTTTTCTCTTTTCCTCACTTTCCTTCTTTTCTCTACGTTCCTGCTATTGCCTTTACCTCTTTTTTCCGGCCTTACCCTTTTTACATTTTTATGCAAGCAGTCCTTTTGACTTATATGACCTTCACGGGCCGGAAATGGTCCGCGGGTCGTAGGTTGGGCATCACTGCCTTAGATTCTTCTACCTGATTAGCAGAATAAGATTAGCAATTTTTATTCGATAGTGTAAAATCGAAGTGTAAAGTCAAGTGGAAACTGAAAATTCTGAGTTGTGAAAATCCATCGTTTACACTAAAACGACGCCCGTATGAGAAAAAAAATAAGGGTTTAAAATATCTTTTTAAAATTGGTTTAAATCGGGATAAACTCTCTCCCCCTCGAGTCGAGTAAATTTTTCCCAAATTTTTTGTTTTACTCTGAAAAATTGAAATTTCCGAATGAACGCATCATTTCGCATAATGCTCGGGAGACTCTGAGAAAATTTCTGAAAGGGCAAAATGTCACAGCAATAAGATGTTGGGAGGAAATTGTTGGGGAAAGAGAGAGAGAGAGAGAGAGAGAGTTTGCAAGTATTTCTTTTGAGTTTTCGGGGGTAATTAATCAAGAAAATCTTGGACCATAAACCGCGAGGATGGATCTGCCACGGCTCGTTTAATCCAATCATGGCGACCCGAGGGTTTTCGCTTCTGCTTTCGTTAGTGTGTCGCTTTGCTTCCCTTTCCTTTGATTCTTCTGCACCCGAAGGGCTTAATATTCATCTGCGATACCCTCCCCCTGAGGATAGATGATCACGCGGCGTTATCTCAAACTGCGCAGATAGATGGCGGGGCAAGGACGGTTTCTTTTTGATTATCCTTTGCTCTCCCGAAAGGTCCTTCAGGACATTTAATCTCGCCACGTAGATAAACACGACGGTTTGTTTTACAATAAACTTAATCTCCGTTTTGCCATCATCGAATTCTTTAAACTAATCGTCGGAATCAGTCGAACAATAAAAAATTGTAATTCCCGCCTCTGCTGTGTTCATTCGCCTCTGACTACAAAATACTCTCCCCGTTTTGATAGGAACGAAATTAATCATTTGAATGAAGCGACTTCATGGTTTCCTGAGCATCTGGGAAGAATTAAAATAACGTTTTGCAATTTACTCAGATCATTTCTCTCCATTTGCTCCCTTAGGACAGTATTTCCCGAGACCGAGTGAACGCGACTGCGCAATAATTCACCCGCGATATCATCTTCTTAAGGAATTAAACGTTAACATAAATATTTTTTCTTTATTTTCTTCCCTTATAATCTCCCCGAGTCTTTGAAGTGAGAAGGAAACATTGGTCTGCGGCAGACAGCTTATTTACCGACTGTTATGAAGACTAAATTTAAAAGGAAGCAAATTTTTGTCGTAATCATAAAATTCTGAGCGCATTTTGTCTGCTCCGCGGGCTAAGATAAAACTCAGACGGGGATGAGAAAGGGGGGTAAGAAGCTCCCCAAGCCATTTTCTCGTTACAGCTGTTGTGCCATTTTATTTCCGCAGACGATCGCTACTGTTGTTGTTGTGGGCCACCGAAACAACGGCTTTCTCCGGGGCTGAGTACCTTTTTCCGGCTCCTGATTTAAACCGAAATTAAAACTCTTTTGGAAGTTTCATTAGAATGAGAACTTGCAAATTTGGGTGAGGAATCATTCGAGTGAAACAACCTTGGGAATGACGACATAATGAAAGTGGGAATCAATAAGAGGAAGGGATGATAAAAGAAGGCTTTTCATTGCTTTCTCTCTCTCTCTATCGGTCCCTCCTCTCCTCAACTTTCTTTTGTTTTCCACTCAAATATTCATTTCAAACAGAAATAAAACTTATAAACAAACTAATGATTTGTGGTTTAAATTTACTTTTGTTGATATACCGATGTGTTACCGTGAATGACCGAAATTGGAGAATGTCGAATTTCACCGGTGAATGTCAATAGGTGCGAAATACGTCGGTGAAAGATGGAATATTTCATTACATTCGGATAATCACAGATATGGTGAATGTCAACATTCAGAAATAAGGGTATTTAGCAAATATTTCAAACATACACCAACTGACTATGTTGACATTCACCTGTGAAAGTCAACATTCTCCAGATTTCGGTGTTTCGCTGTCACTTATATCATACTAATATATAAATCAGTTAAAATAATATATGTGTGTGTGTGTTTGCACTGCGTTTTTATCTAGTCAAGATCTAAGGAACCACCGAACCGATTTCGACTGGACTTTTTCCAAAGAATTATCTGCGCTATGTCTCATTTTTCGAAAATCAGCAAAAGCCGAGGAATCTCCAGTAAACCTGTTTAAGTTTCGAGGAAAAACCAGATAACATTACGAATTCCTTTCTCATGTTAAAGGGTTGATGTTTTTTTTTTTTGCGTTCGGGGCCACTTTGAGTACAGTGGCATAAGGAATTAATGGAATTTGGGATTTGGAAACTAGGAATTCGGGGTTCCACATTCGATTAAGACATTGGTGCCCAACCTTTCATCTTATACGGGCCAAACTTCCGTTGATGATATCGCGACTGGGCCATGCAACCAAAAAAAGGTTCTTCCAATATCGCTCGGTGGGCCAAATTTGGCCCGAGAGCCAATACGTATGCGAATATAGGAATAAAAGCGCGGGCCACATGCAACACCTTCACGGGCCGTAGGTTGGACACCACTGGATTAAGAGGTGGATATTGTATTCCCTGAAATACTAAATGCATCCACGTTGTTCGTGGTTATATTCTTTGTGTATTAATTTTCACATAATTTTCAGCCAATATTATTGTATCTTATAATAAATTATAGATTCCAAAGTCCCAGCGAGGGCGAAGCCCCCTGGTATACGATAATCGGAAAATGTGACCGCAACAACAGCCTCTTTAATTTGGTGTAGAAGAAGTCAACAACAACAACCCAGGCATTATACTCTGCCCATTTCCCCACTGCAAAGCGAACCTGATCGGAAAGTCCGAATTCCCATCCTAAAACGGAAATTTCCCCGTAAAATAGTAATTTGTTCGCAATTTAATTGTTTTATTCCTCCTTGAAAATGTGAGCGAAATAATCCCCGATAGTTAATTAAAACCGGAGAGTTAAAATCCTAAAGGGTGAGAGCGAGAAATAATCTTCTGAAACTGTCACCGGGTGAAAACTGTTATTGAAAATTCCGATTCGAGTAGGCGAAGGCAGACGCAAACGTTTTTTTTTCTTTTTTGAAATTGTAGAGTATCCACTAGGGTTTAAAAAAAAATAATCGAAAAAGGGGAAAAATAAACAAAATGAAATTGCGGTGATTTTTGGGAGCGATCAAGAACAGCTCAGAAGAAACAAATTTTATGCGTTTTTTCGAACTCGCATAGTTTTTATACAATGAGTTCATATGTTATGACCTCTGAAGGTCTTTACACGAAGTGATAATACTCATTTTGGATATTTGATTCAGCAGATTCTTCACTTACGGTATGGCGTCGATTATTTCATCAAAAATTTACAGTTATTTAATTATAAATAAATGAATTTTCTGTGCAATCTGTGTGCGGGTTTTATTAAAAAGTTTTTAATAAATAATTTAATAAATCCTCGGAGGGTTCTTCGGAGGGAGAAGGAACAACTTAGGGGGTTTCTTTTCTTGCTTGTGACTTTTGCATTCGAATCCGATGTGTTCACGAATCCGTGCACATTTTATAAATTTAGAAATTTTCTGTAGGAATATCTTGTCAGCTGTCAAGACATTCATAAAACCGTAAAAAGCGTGAAAAAAAAGTTTTAAATTCCGGGGCTTTGGAAAATTTAATCCTGCGGCTCAATTGCCGCCCTTTCTTTTCTCCTCCCTCAGTTCAATTAATTGTCACAAATTATTGATTTTCTTCAAAATAAAGCGGACTGCTTAATTCCGGTTTTCTGCACTGAAATGAACGTATTCTGCATTGAGAGTCCCAACTGGTGAATTTGATTAGTGAATGCGATGGAGTGTCGAGGGAATAAAAAAAATGGCAGCCCTTTCTGATGACATCATTTCTCTTTTCATAATTTCTCAAATGAACTTTTAATTGCGTTATCATTTATAGTAATACATAAAGTCAAATTTGCCGGTGTGATTTAAGGTTTACCATTAGAATGGTGCAGTGGTTTTGGGAATTGAACTCCTCTGGGGTTTCCTCTTTCGGAGGACATTCTAATGCACTAAGATAAATTTCCAAAAGTGGAGGGTACTGATTCCCAAGAGATAAAACATTCACCCGGGTGGTAAACGAAATGGAGATACGTATTATCTCCCGATTTGGACATCGATCTCATTAAAACAAGTTCAAAATTAATATTACTTACCTCAAATTTAGTCGTTAGAAGCATTCGAAAAAACTTCTTTAGCACAATAACAATTGACGCCTCGTGCAGACGATTTCTTCTGCAGGTTTGCCAACTTGCGAGCCTGATTGGCGGGAGTTTCCTTTGGCAGTGTGGCAAACCGTTTTGAATACGCAATCAGTTTTCGGTTGATGTTTGATTGGTAATTATATTTGTATATTATCTTTATTACATCACAATTTTTTACACAAAAATAAAACTGAAAAATTGAAATTTTTAATCAACAATCCGACTGCTCGAAATGGTCACTGAAAAGTCCGGCAAAATTTATTTTAATATAATAATTTCATTCCACTCCTCTTTAAAATCTTTTTAATGCATAATTGAAGATAGTGTCTCTTTCACACCGGTGTTATTAAATTTAGGAAAGCTCTTTGCTTCATTAGGCAACCACTAAGTGAACTATCTCGTGCTTCATTTACTGCACTCACCGACATTAATGTGAACAATCACAGCCACAGAATGAATGCAGTTCATTCCGAGGAAGTTCATCGTGTTTTGCAGCTTCAGAGGTCATGTGATGCGATTACAAGTCATATGGCCGACGAATGCAAAAACCAGGGAATTACAAACGGTGACATAACTCCCCAAATGCAAAATAGTTTAGAGGAGAGACAACTTGCCGGGCAAAAAAAATGAACTATCGTCAAATAAAATACGAATTTTTTTTTGTTCGGTTTTTGGTTAACTTTTGAACGCCCTTGTTTATTTAATGAAATGAATTTATTAATTAAATTATGTGTCTCCCTCGCGATTTTCAGCCTCGTCAACAAGTAAGTGATCATATTATGCACTGCTTAATTTTATGTCTTAACGGTCTGTTATTAACTGAGCAGACGAAGCCAATTTCCATTAGTTTCGTCAGCGACATAAATATCGGAAGGAAAACACACTGCCTTCAAAGTCTATTAAATGGAAAAATGTTGTTTTGATGGGTTTTGCATTGAGGCGGGAAATTGTTTTAATTCTGACCGGAATTCCAGAGAAATCGATTCCGGAAGTGGGAAATCCTTCGGGAACCGAACCACCGAAAGCAGATGGCGGAGTGAGAAAGTCACAAATTGCCCGCTCATAAATCCTCATCGTTATCAGAAGCTTTGTTTCTTCAATCTGAGTTGCATTAAGCAAATAACTGGTTCATTGTCACAGTTAATAGAAAGATGGCGTCTGAGCTTTACGGTACTTCAGCTGATGCCGTTTTATTTAAATTTACAACGGCATAACAACCGAGGTCGCAAAAGGGTTTCTCAAACAAACAGCTTTCCTTTCGCCTCTGCTTATTTAAGTTTCTCTCATTTTTAAAATTGGGCTCACTTTCGAAGGGAATAATTCCAGAAACACATCCGTTACATTCTCGACTCAATTTTTTTTTTTTTCAAAGGGAAATTACTTCGAATACATCCTTGAGTTATTCGAGAAAGATCAAAAAGACTTCCGAGAAATAGTTGACTTTTTCCTTTAAATTATCGGAAGCAACTGGCTCATTTTCCCTCACGACAGGCAGGAATTGTGCTTTGCTGACTCTACAGCAGTCGGGCATTTGATGGTGGGGAAAAACAATGTCATCGATAAAATACTGCAGCAGAATAAAGAAATGTGAAAAAAGGAAAATCTAAACCTCCCCATTGAGAATGAATTAATATCACATTGTCTAACACAAGTTCTGTCTGCTCCTGACGGATTTTTCCCAAATCGTAAATACTTGGGAACACCGGGAGAAACTTTCACTTCACTCAGTGAAAGTCAGTCTTCATTTTGTGTTCCCAACGGAGCACTTTCATCCAGCGTCTTTTTCTACCGGTTTTGACGATTTAGCCGGAATTCCAACAGCAGATGGAACTGTTCGTCGGCACATAGCCCCGTTCTGGACTAAGCTCGATCACTACTTTTTCTGTTGTTCCTCTCCTCTTTTGGCAGTGCTTTTGGCCGGTTTGCTCGGTGTCGGCATTGTTTAATAAAGACACAAACAAGGTGGAGTTAAGTACTTAAACCTTCCGCGGGAACTTTTATCTTATGAGCAGGTCGAGTATAAAACCGTTCACATGTTGGGTCCACTCCGAAGGTCGCCCCGCAGTTATCTTTTATAATAAGACCCACGTGTGCTCAGGTGGAAAAGTGAGTTCGAGACAATCATGATCGGGATTTTCAGAATCATATTATTTATTGAAATTATTAATTTGGTTGTTTGTTTCAATTTGAAATCGCCAAGAAAAGAAAATGAGTTCGTTGAAATTGAAATTCCGAAATTGGGGAAAATCCGCGGGAAAATTGGAAAGTCCTTCTTCACTAAAAGACCCATTTACCATTTTTTGGGGATCAATTACGCGAAACCGCCCTCTCAGGAGAGACGTTTTAAGGTAAGTTTTCTCAATTGGAAATAAATTCAATCTGATATTTTTGATTTGGTGTGAACAGAAGAGTGTTCTATTTTCAGCCACCGGAGGAATTCGGGCCATGGAGGGACACTTTAGGCACTTACAATGCCACGAAAATGAGGCAAAACTGTCCGCAAGTGTCCACCTCCTATTATCCACCCCTGGATCCGGATCAACTGGACGTGAAAGAGGACGTTGAGGACTGTCTTGTGGTGAACGTGTTCGCACCAGAGGTCACATAAAGTTACTTCTTAAGGGTTGTTTCCAATTTGATTTTAACCGAAACGTTTTTCTTTTCTTTTAGAACCGTGGTAATGATCTCTTTCCGGTTTTGTATTACATCCACGGGGGATCTTTCTACGCTGGCTCTGCTTATGACTTCTTCCCCGATTTCTTACTGGAGGAGGACGTGGTCCTGGTCGTCGTACAGTACCGTCTTGGAATATTAGGTACGTATCAGACGAAACAAATATGCAAATTCTGACCGGAGAAAATTCCAGGTTTTCTTTCACTGGACACCGATGAAATCCCGGGGAATCTGGGAATGCTGGATATATTGTTGGGGTTGAATTGGGTCAAAGAGCATATCGATGCGTTTGGAGGAAACCCTTCTGATGTGACTGTCGTGGGACAGAGCGCAGGCGCAGCAGCCGCAAGTTCTCTTCTGGTGTCACCACTTGTACCCCCAGGTATAAACAGAATGTTTTTCATCTGTAAAAAATACAAAAGCGGTGTTATACTCGAAAGTCTTCCCTAATGAGCAGGTTTGTTTCAAAAAATGATTATTCAGAGCGGTTCGGCGCTGAGTTTGTGGGCCGTGGACGAAGAACCGGTCAAGTCGGCGATGGCCATGGCCAAAATCCTCAAGTGCGAAAGCGAGACCGTTGAAGGAGTCGCCAAGTGTTTTAAAAACGCCACCGTTGAGAATTTAATAAGCGCCCACACCCAATTCGAGGTGAGAAATGAGCCCATCACCCATTCCAAGCCATCACCAATGAAATGACTTTCTTCCAGACCAAAGACATAGCCAGGTGCGGAACCAGTCTCGTCATTCAAAAGGCAGGATCGAAGAAGTTCCTGGTCGAACACCCGAGAATAACATACAGCAGAGGAGAGTTCCTGAAAGTGCCGGTTATGGGAGGAACTACTCGGGAAGAAGGCAGTTCTTTCGTCGCAGGTACCCTCCAAAAAGATGAACGTTCCCCACTGTTTGCCAATAAATTTTATATGTTGGCCTCACTGAATAATAGAGAATCCTCTCAGGGTGGGACTCACGCAATTAATTCTTTAAAATTATACTTCAAATTAGTTTCGAGCAGATCTTAGTCTTCGGTTTCATCCCTTCGGGCTAAGAAAATTACTTCCGTTCCTGCGGGAACATCCTTAAACAGCCTCATTTGCCCTCATTCACTCATGCGCGCTTTCTGAACTTCTTTTCCTTAACCTTTACCCCTTCCACCCCTTATTTATCATGGGTTTTGTTTTCTCCACCCGCACTCACTCACTAACACCACACTTTCTCACCACAGGTTTCTACTACGGGCACGGATTGGACAAAAAAAAGAGTGGCGAATACTACGAGCGAAATGTAACGAGGGACGCTCTCAAGTTCTGCGGAGGTCTAAAAGTGGGCATCGAAATCATGGCCGATTACTTACATAATTTGTATTTTAGAAACAAAAAAGCGACCTCTTTTGAGGAAGTAGCCCCCGGTCTAGTGGACGTAAGTGGAGATTTCTGTTGCCATCAGAGGTGGGATCTGCAGACCGGAATTTCATTTCAGATGTGTGGAGTGCTCCTCTTGAAGGGGTCAACCTATGAAAACCTCCGCTATGTTGCCCCCCACGTCCCCACCTTCTCCTACAGTTTCAATTTCTTCGGGAATGTGTCCAAACTCAGGGCTTCGGATCCGTCCTGGAGTCGAAACGAACCTTTGCCCGCAGGTACGGATTGGTCCTCGGCTTGGTGTGATCGTGAGTTGCATCAAGTCTTCGTGTGCTTATTTAAAAACTGACCGTATTGAGGTCCCCAGTTTTTATTTCAGGTGTCGCTCACTCTGATGAACTCGGATATCTTTTCCCGTCGTACGGGTTTGATTACACTAAAAGGGAGCTGAACATGGTCAAAAAGATGACGGCTTTGTGGACGAACTTTGTCAAAAAGGGGTAACTTTGTTGATTCCATTTTTGGGTTTTGGGGAATTATTCTCTTTTCTTTTTTTTTTCGTTTCGGCCTATCTATGGACCACGATTATTTCAACAGCCTTTCTTTTCTCTTTCTTCCCTTTCTTCTCCGCCTTCCTCTTTGCCCAATATTCCTTCATTCTTTTCCTATGTTCTTCTTTTCGCTTTGTGGTCCACTTTTTCCCTGTTTTTCTCTTTTCCGATTTTTCTCTTCTCTTTTTATTTTTATTCCTTTCTTCTTCTATATTTTCTTTCATTCTTCAACTGGGCGACAAAATTTTTATGTGTGTTTGTCTGTTAGAGTACCATCAGACCCCGAGGACTGGCCCCGAATGTCCACCCCTTTTGGACCCTACCGCAGGATATCAGACAAAGATGAAATACACCAAAACATCTTCGATGAATACGTGGTTACATCAACGGAAGGTTTCATCGAAAATTCAGCAGCGGAACTCAAACTGTTATCCCCTTTATTTGTATTTTTCAGTATAAAGTTTGTAAATATTTTTAATAAATATTTATTCCTTTAATCTTTTCTGTATTTATACTATAATAAAAAAAATGGAGAGAGCGCCCTCTTAAACTTCCACAGCCTTCTCGATGAACTTGACATTGAGCGTTTGAATTGAAACGACTACAGCGATCTGGCAACCTTGTTTCGAACGAACTTCGATACTAAACTAATCGACCTTCGAGCGTTCGAGACCACTTGACGATCTCTTCAGTAATCGAAGTCATGTCGAGCGCCGAGGAATTCATAGTGAGAACTTGTTTGGGGGCTCTTCGAGGCAGAAAAGCGTCGTCTGCTCGACGAGGTTTTTACTTGAGTTTCCAGGGGATACCGTACGCGAAGCCCCCCGTGGGGAATTTAAGGTTTAAGGTGAGCTTCACCGTCTCTCGTTGTGTGGTGATAACTCATCTTTTGGTGATTGCAGGCACCGGTGGAGGCACAGCCATGGACGGGAGTGAGAGACGCGACCAAACCTGGTTCTGTGGCTCCCTCTTTCGATCTAATGACGAAAGAGTACAAAGAGGATGGAAATGAGGATTGTTTGTTCCTCAATGTTTATACAAAAAAGGTAACGAAGATTGAGATAATTATCGGTTAGTGCGAACAATAGTTTGAATATCTCCCTTATCAGTTGGGAGTGTCATTGAAAATGGTTTTAGACTATCTTTTGACATATTTCAGGTTCCCGAAGGCAATTCCGATCCCCTGAGGGCGGTTTTGTTTTGGATTCACGGGGGTGGATTCAACTCCGGGTCGGGGAACCCCGACTTTTACTCCCCCGACTACCTCGTCACCGAAGACGTCGTCGTCGTCACCTGCAATTACCGTCTAGGACCTTTAGGTGACCATTATCATTTATTTATTAAACCCGGGGAAGAATGACCGATTAATAATTTCCATCACAGGTTTTTTAAGTCTTCAAAACGCCGAGTGTCCGGGGAATAACGGACTGAAAGACCTGGTGTTAGCTTTGAAATGGTGCCAGAAAAACATTTCCGCGTTTGGTGGTGACCCCCAAAATGTGACCATATTCGGGGAAAGCGCCGGTGGTGCCGCCGTTCATTACCTCACCCTTTCGAGCAAGACCGAGGGATTGTTCCATAAGGCGATAGCACAATCGGGGGTGGCCACCAACCCCTGGGGGATAGCGATGAAGCCAAGGGAGGCGGCGTTCAAACTGGGGGAAGCTCTCGGCTGTAAGACCGACGATGACAACAAGCTGATTGATTTCCTGAGGAACGCCAAAGCCAAAGACATAATCGAAAAGTCGAAGCACATTCTGAAGGCAGTGGAGGTGCGTCCCCCTGCGAGGGTTGTATGTTTCCCGCCCTTAAACCCAGTGAATGCATTTTCAGCCGAGGGAATTCTACATCCAAAACGCGTTCGTTCCTTGCGTGGAACCGGAAACGGAAACCTCGCTCATTACCAAACATCCAGACGATATATACCGATTGAAAGAAATGAGGAAAGTTCCGCTTCTGATTGGTGCAAACACCCTCGAAGGACTCATCGTGCTCAAACGTGAGGTTCAGTCTCTTTCCCGATGTCCATCTTTAAATTTGTTAACTCTAAATTTATTTTCAGGTGGCGAAGCGATACCGGAATTGAAAACAGATAAAGAAATGGAGAGATTAATCCCGAAAAATCTGTGCGTTCGCCCGGATAGCAAACTGTCTCAGGAAATCATCGGGAAAATCCGCGGGTTTTATTTTCCCAAAGGCTTCGACGAAAGGAGTTTTGTCGACGTAAGAATCCTCACTTCCGGTTACTGCTGGAGACACTCTCTCTATATATATATATAAACTTCAGGTGCTGTCTCGAATTTATTTCCTGAATGGGATCAACCAAGTGATCGAACACCAGGGGAACGCCTCTTCAGAGTTTCCTCCCACTTACGTATACAGGTTCAGCTATGACGGAAACATAATGGGGATTAAACAATTCCTACAATTCGATCACTGGAAAGGTAAGCGAATCCGAAAAACGCAAATCTGCTTGTTTCAACATCACATTTTCCTTTTCAGGTACCTGTCACGGAGACGAACTCGTGTACCTGTTTAAGCAAACCTTGTTCAATTTCGACATTCCTCAGGGGACGAAGGATTACTCCGTGATGGAAACATTAACTAAACTCTGGACGGATTTCGCAAAAACGGGCTGTCCCGTCCCTCAGAAATCCAATTCGTGGACACCGGTCAGCAAAAACAACACTCCTTTTATGGAGATAGACGAAAGTTTGACTCTCAAATCGGATTTCGAGAAAAAAGAATGGCAGTTTTGGAAGGATATTCAAAAATTGGCAATGCAGGCGCATCCCAACAGCAAACTGTGAAGAATGAGCGTTGTTTTTAAACTTATGGTTGTGAAATATCTTCGGGAGCAAAAGCTGACCAATTTTCATTTAATAAATACACCGCCTTCTTTTTAAGAGTTATTCTTTTCGAATCACACAACATTCGGACGGTGAAGTCGATTGTTTCCATCAGTCCTTCGCTGGTTTTTCTCCGAAAGCAGTGTATTCCCAAATTAAGAGAGAAAATCCGGTTGAAACCCTTCGACAAAGACCCTCCTCGGTGGCAGCCAGCCATGTCGACAAGGAATTCGCCTTTGAGCACCACCCGAAGCTTTAACATTAATGCAACCCCCGAGGGACCCTCTCCTAAATTTCAACCCTCGGGGATGCGACGGAAAGTCTAACTTTTTCCCCCCTCCCCACTCTGCAGCTAATTTTCCACTTTTTCTTTTGAAAGATGATTGAATTTTCAAAATGGAACCCCTTTAAGATAATGCACCCTCGGAGACGACGTCATTTGACCGCGTTCCGTCATACTTCCATTGTGATGAGCTTTGGCAAAAACTTTTTCAATTATTTCATCGGCTCATTGCAAATAATACACCGATTCTGATTCGATTGTAATTGTTTGTATTGAATGTGTCGCACTATTGTGAAAGAGGATTGCCAATTCCATATGCTTTTGTCGCCCATTGATCCCCTCTTTCGTTCAGCTCTTCCAATGCCTTCTCTGCCTCTTTTCACAAAAAAGAAAACAAAACCAAATTGTCACTCGCGCGTTATTGTTGCCGCCGATTCGGATGGACTGGATTACATTCGATCGCATTTTCAGGTATGAGAATCTAAAATTCGCGAATCTTTCACCCGCCATTTTAATATAATAAATAGTTGTGACGTTTTTAGATATGGAGTCTCGAGAGGAGCACATCAAACGGCCGATGAACGCCTTCATGGTGTGGTCGCGCATCCAAAGAAAGAAGCTCGCCATGCTCCACCCCAAAATGCACAACTCGGAGATATCCAAGAAATTGGGGGCGGAATGGAAAACCCTTCCGGAGTCTCAGAAGCGGCCTTTCATCGACGAGGCCAAAAGGCTGAGGGCTCAGCACAAGATCGACCACCCCGAGTACAAATACAGGCCGCGGAGGAAGCCGAAAACCCCGGCGAGTGACAGACAGCAGAATGTCCCCGAGGGGTGGAAAGGGGGTGGAGAGGAGGGGATGAGCAGACCGGAAGCCGTCGGGAGAGATCGCTTTGACGACCTGGAAAAACCTCTCCCCTCTTTCCGGGGTTTTCACTCAGAGATGTTTTTCTTCTCTCCTTATCCCGCCTGCAACAGCTTTTTCTTCTGTCCTTCCAAGGAGGAGGAATTGGCTAAGTCATGCGGTTGGCTGATGGAGCCTCGGAGAGTTATATCTCCTTATATCTCCCCACAGTAAAACGAAACTTATTGTTAGTTTCCCATGTGACGAGTGTAGATATAGAAGAGTAGTCTATTTCTCAATTTATAATATACCAAATGAGCTAAAAAAGTATTTTGACAATACAAAATTTAATAGCTTCTTAGATTTTATTAATTTGGGGTTGTATTAATTAGTTATCAATACTATTAATAATATATTTGTCGCATTAAAATAACAAAATATACAAAACATAACATTATTCTTAGCCTTCTGCTTTTTCTTTAATACTCTTAGTTATATTATTAATAACTCATTGTTTCTTCTGTTAATTTAATTAATATTATACTTATAAATGTTGTAAAGCATTTTAATGAAATTTCACTTTGTAAGTAACTCTTACGGGTGTAAAACTACAAATTTTGTATTGTCAAAATACTTTTGAGCGCTATTATATATTAAAATGTGTTATTTGTTATGTATTATATAATACGATTTTATGTGTTAGATTTCAGTTGTGTATGATATTATCGTTTTATTATTTAGTTATGAATACTATTAATAATATATTTATCGTATTAAAAAATAACATATAACAAATAACAAAATATACAAACCTAACCATTTTCCTTAGTCTTCTGCTTTTTCTTTAATATTCTTACTTAATTCTGTTATTAATAGATAAACTCTTTGTTTCTTCTGTTATTTAATTAATATATTTTAATTATAAATATATAATAAATAAAAGCCAATGAAATTTCAATTTATAAGTAACTCTTATGAGTGGAAAAACAAAAACTTTGTATTGTCAAAATACTATTGTGTGTTACAATAACAAATTAATATATGTTTTATTATATAAGTGATCATAACAAATACGTTTAGTATATACATAATTATAGATATAATAGATGAAATTAGGTAATATTAAACGTAAATAGTAAATATAATAGATAAGTTAGTTTTTTTTTACTTTGCTTCTAAAATGTCTTCGAGCTGGAGCTAGTTTAATATAAGGAACGTTTGTATAAGATTTGTTGAATTTAAGTTAAAATAAAATTAATAAGTAAATAAAAACACTACATATATGTGTGTGTGTGTATCAAAAATAATTTAACTATATGTAAATAAAATAAATATCTATATGTAAATTAAAAAAATAAAAAACAAATAAATACTACTCTCTATATATAAATAAAAAAGTAAAAAAACTAACGACAAACAGATAAGTTAAGTATGTGAATAGAAGTTGTTCGTTTTTCGTAATTACAGATTGTACCTCCTATATCTTCTGAATTTATAAAGCCTCATTCAGTAACCTGCTTGCACCCAGTAATAAGTACATCAGGCGCCTGATCTAATTCACGTAAGATCATTACAGCAGTTCATCATCTGGTAAAATTGACTAAGAGGTCAATTTTTCCCCTATTGAGGCTTACATTTACTTATAAGAAAAAACGAGCGGTCAATGTAAACTACTGTTTTGACCGCAGACGAAATATGTCTTTATAAATAAGAAACAAAACATTATTTTCTTGTTTCGAAAAAAAATCTCACCCATTTTCAAAGCGTTCATTTCCGGTCGGAGTTTAACTCATTGTTTTTCAAACACTTATTTACGAATAAGTATTATAAATCTGAAAACCTTTAAAAACCCCAAAATTAATATTTTACGTCATCTTTCGGTAACGTTGGGAAGCGTTTAATTTAAAAAATAATCTGCAGATGTCGGCACAAATCAGAATCTTAAATTCACCGCGCTGTTTTATCGACGTCAATGTGATCCACCTGTTTTGCGCAGAAACCGATAGATGGGGCGTCAATAGCTGACAATGAAGAAAATAACTGATTTTAGAATTTTATTTTTTTTTAATCATTGGCGAAATTTTAGATCATAATAATTTATCGAAATTTTGCTTTTTTAAACTTACATATTAATAAATACAACTCTCGGGCAAAATAACTGCGGAG
Organism: Brueelia nebulosa; assembly: GCA_028293925.1. Taxonomy (NCBI): domain Eukaryota; kingdom Metazoa; phylum Arthropoda; class Insecta; order Psocodea; family Philopteridae; genus Brueelia; species Brueelia nebulosa. Next base: position 357,209 of record JAQIBA010000066.1, on the reverse strand, counting down.
AGGATTATTTGTTTATGTATATTGTTAAATGTACGTTAGGAGGATTTGGCTCAAATGATTTTTAGTTCGTTCATATAAAAACGAAGCTTTGTTGCTGACACAGAATAACAATAAATAATCAAATGTCAGCAAAACTAAGAAAAAAGAGTTATCACAACTTACAACTCATTTTCAAACTACTTCTGTCTTACCTCAAATCAAAGGTCTAAAATTTCGATTAAATTTCGGTTATTTTCCCCCAAATCTCTGAGGAAAATCAAAACACAAAAGAAATGGAGGTCTTAGTTTGAGCCCTTTAATTTGTTTATTTTATTTTTCAATAAATTACACATAATCGATGTGATCATCTCTCCGTGAAAATAAATATCAATTTCCGTTCTTTTGTTGGATCACAAAATCTAATTTTTTCATTTGTAATCGCACTCAAAGTAAATCTTACAATTTTCACGGGTTTCCCATTATATTCACTTTCCCGATAAACTCATTTCCGAGTTTTCACTTGAGTTCACTCATTTTCTATAGCTCTTGTGTATTTCCTCTATAAAAAAAAAGATACCCTCGGAATCGGCTGCAATTAAAAACTTAACTCAAAAAAAAGTGAGCTGACTCAGTTAATAATTACAACAATCTAAAATAAGTTGTTAAGCTTTGTTGGGAAAACTCGTTATTTGACTTTTTCGAAATCAAATTCGTCTCTCCCTCAAGAAAAATATTTATCTAAGAGAGATAATTATAAACGGGTTTGGATAATATAAAAAGCAATAAAATACTGATTGAATTATGATTTACGATGTGCGCACATTCCGCTTAATTTTAATTGATTTCTCCCCATTTTATGTCACACTTACAACGTGATTCCCTACGAACTTTGACCTTTTACAGTTTTCTTCCTTCTCGGAGAGCTCTGTGGTTTTTCAGATCGTATTGACTT